>ML245937.1:0-11965 GCA_005239495.1 Nicotiana undulata | reverse complement strand
AGGGAATAGGTGTGAAAATGTTACTTTGATAGTGTGATTCTTAACTCAAATTATAATTCCATTCCATTAGTAAACGGGGATATGGGAGTTGGTTGTGTAGTAATCTTATAGAAGTAGTAGCAATGAGAATTAATTAAAATTGTAATTAATATGATTAAGTGAACCAAGGTTGTGTCCCCTTTTTACGACGTATAATGCAAATGGGTATTAATATGATATATTTCTAATGGGAAGTTCTTGATATGCAATTGATTTCTAGATGACTACCCAATATTTTCCAATAATAGAATAGTATTCTCTCTTTATAATTTTCCCAAATACAAAAGAGTTGCAAAAAAACCCAAATCACTTTATGCCAAATAAAACCATCTTATCCCTAAGTGATTCTATTAAACAAGGTTTAAAGCCTTGAGTCTTTGATATTTACTCTTACCAACTCTAACCCACTTTTCCAAGCTAAGAAAGAATTTATGGCATAAGTTAATGTTTTCAACCACTAACAAGAAATATACAATGAAGAGTAAATAAATATCAATAACTCATTATGCATATATTCAATGTTAAATACCCAAATGCATAACACCCATTTAGGGTCCACAACCTTAGTATTTAAAGCTAGCTACTCATAATAAATGACAAAAAACTAAGAGTATTAAGTGTCATGAATGCTTACAAACCAAGAATGAAGTTATAATGCTTCCAAAAAGGAGAGAATATTCTAATAGGAGAATGTTCTTCAAAGACCGGACAAGAATGACCCACAAAACCCAAGTAAATCTTTTTATAGTGGACCAAAGGTCGGGTAGAACACGGACAAAAATGCCCTTGCAGACAGGTTATGCGATCGCATTCCTGTCGCATAACAGGAATGCGGTTCGGATCCTTCACGTTCTCATCGCATCTCTAAACCCTAGTTTCCTGGTCGTCACCGCATTGTTGATTTGTTGTTCGCATTGTTGATGTGCGACCGCAGATTGACATCGCATTCTTGAGGTAGCTTCAGGCACCAGGGATTCTGCAGTTAGTTATGCGGCTCGCATGTGAGTTATGCGGTCGCATAATCGATCGCATTTTAGCTCTTGAAATTGGCCTATCTTTCTGTTGCGATCTGCGACCCCTGGGTGCGTTATGCATTTCGCCTTTAAGATATGCGACGCTCTCTTGTCAGATATGCGATCGCACAGTGTTGTTTCCCTCACTTTTTAGCTTCTTTGCTTTCTTTTTCATGATCTTGAGTATTTACACCTCATGCACTGCAAAACGTCAAAATTCTATAAGTATAAAGGGTAAATGCTCTTGAAACAAACTATAATCTAAGAAATTTGGTATTAAATGTGCCGAAATTCTCCGGCACATCAACACCCCCAACATAAACTCTTGCTTGTCCTCAAGCAACTAAAATGACTCTATCCTAACCTAGACTTAAACTACAAGACCGGAAGAAACTATGACCAAGGACAGTGTTAAGTGCCAGTACTACAAGCATGCATTTCATCCATTTGCCCGTCATGAACAGTTACTACTATTTATATGGAGACTACTCAACTTGTGAACTTTGAGCCTCGAACAATTTGACTAAATGTTACTCTCAGGTGAGTGCACTTGCACCCGACTTCAAGAACTCAACTACTGTTACACCTCACAGTTCATGTGACCTTACCAAAAAGAAAGAAGGTCCCAACTCGCAATATTTACAAAGACAACACAAGGGACATATTTACCAAGACACTCACACTCACAAAGAATTTCAAGTGTTACAACACATCATACCATAGGCTTGCCCTTATTTTAATTCGTTACTACTTTAAGAACATTCGGTTGGAGATCCCCTAAGGACTTTTCTAGCTTGTAATGTAGGCTTAGGAAAGGGTTGGATAATCATTTAGGTACAAGTGAATACACCTTCCTTGAACACTATTCACATCATTCTCTTTCATTGCCCTTTTCTTCCTTTCAAATTTCATAGCCTCATCGGCATTTAGTTACCAACATAGAACTACCTCACTGAATTTCTTCCAAGCTTCCATATTTATTTACATACATATCCATCTCTTTTTTTTACATACTTTTTTTTTTATTTTTTTTATTTTGGAGCTTGAATAATTTTCAATTGAATCTTTTGAGGTATATGCTCTACACTCGATATACAATCTTGCCAATCTCCAATTCTTTCACCAAACCCCCAACTTAGGCTTTTGGCCCCATTCTCAATATTCAAGGAGGGACGGGTTCAAAAGATGGAATTACTTGTTTGAAACGGGAAAGGCTTGTAATGAGGTGTCCAACAAAAAGGCTAAAGGCTCAAATGGGCAACTAGTGATATTCATGCAAACATTTGGTAGCTTGAAAGGTTCACTGGGTTTCTCAATATCACAAAGAATGCCTAAGGTCATTTCTCCAACTCAATGTACTTATTATTAGCACCGAAAAACCAACTGGGCAAGTTCTAGCTGACAGAAGTAAACACAAGAATTATTGATACAAACATCTAACACACATGGCACATGACTGTTTGGTTCAACATCGTTTTAGCTCAAGAGTCAAGGCTTGACAACTCGAAACCTTCATTATTTGCATGTATAATTCTAAGTACACATAGAGTCAACAGGCGAGCCTTAAGTACACAAAGTTGATTTTCTTTTTAACACATTATTTTTATAGGAAGGGTATGGATTATTTACAGACACACATGCTTGAGACTAGACACTTACACTAAACCGGTCAATATGTTTCATCCTGGTGCCGTGGTTCTACTATTACACCCTTGGAAAAGAGCCCGGTGAAGAAAAACCATAGGGAATTCATTGCTAACAACTAAGGAGAACCCTACATAATTTAACGACTTGTTTTTATATATATATAATATTGTTTTTTTTTATAAACTGCAAACAAGAGTTAACGGTACTGAAATACATTAGTACCACAAAAGATATATGTACACCTGGTTTATTGACAACTTGGTGATATCACAACACCAAAGAAACAAAAATGAAAACACACATAACATAAAACAAAAATACAAGTACAATATCCTCCAAGTTGTCATAAAAACATAAATACACACCACCCCCAACTAAAAAGTATGCATTGTCCCCAATGCATAAGAAATGTAAAGACAGGGTGAGGGGCTCCCTGGGGCGCACTAAGCGCTACGGGAGTCGGTGGTCTGCTGGGTAGTAGAGGTGCTGCCCCCATCTGCTGACTGTAGAACTGTGGCCGGGGCAGCTTTGTCCACCAACGAGCGCTGAATAGCAATCTGTAGCTGCTCCTCCTCTGCCGGATTCCGAAATTGCTCGATGATATACTGTACCCATAACTTCACTAGTCCAATTATACAATTTACTCAAATATTCATGCTCAACTCGTGGCTAAAATCCACTTTTACCAAATTTCTAGGTTTTCTCAAAAGCTCCATATTTTCCCAAAATTCATGTTCAATCCATGTAATAATCTAGTATTTAACTTCGAAACATGAAGGAGTTACTTACCTTGTGATTCATGACGAAAATCTTCTCTTGAAGCTCCTCCAAAATCGCCCAAACCAAAGAAGAAATGAAGAAATGACCATCCATTCTCGGTTTTTAAAACAATCTGCCCAGGTCATTTTCCACACATGCGGTCTTCTGCTCGCACCTGCACTTCCGCAGGTGTGCTCAATCTCCCGCACTTGCGGTTCCAGCCTAGCCCAACCACCTTCGCTCCTGCGGCCAAAGCCTCGCAGGTGCGGTCACACCAGATGACAGCAATTTCAGCCCTTTCCCAACTTCAACTTTGATTCGTTAACCACCCGGAATCTACCCGAGGCCCCTGGGACCCCCCAATCACACCAATTGGTCCCAAAACATAACACGAACTTTCTCGAGCCCTCAAATCACATCAAACAATGCCGAAACCACGAATCGCGCTCAAATCCAAATCTTTAAGACTTAAGAAATTTCGACTTCCACATCTGATGCCGAAACCTGTCAAATCACATCCGATTGACCCCAAATTTTGCACACAAGTCGTATTCGACATTACGGACCTACTCCAACTTCCGGAATCGCATTCCGACCCCGATATCAAATTTTCCACTTCTGGTCGGATTCTTCAAAAAGCTTCAATTTTCTATATTTAGCCAAATGGCTTCAAAATGACCTTCGAACATCTGAATTCACTTTCGATCGCGCTCCCAACTCCAGAATAACCATATGGAGATATTACCAGACTCGGAATCCCAAACAGAAGTCAATATCTCTGAAATGCTCTTCAAGCCAAACTTAGGAAATTCCTTAAAAGATGCTAACTTCCACATTATACGCTGAAACGCTCCTGGGTTATTCAAACCCCGATCCGGACATACACCCAAGTCCGAAATCATCATATGATCCTGTTGTAACCTTCAGATCCTGATTCCGAGGTCGTTTACTCCAAATTCCAGTCTGAGTCGATTCTTCCAACTTAAGGCTTCAAAAATGAATATTCTCCTTTCAATTCAACTCCGATCTTCCTGAATTTCAATTCCGACCATACGCACAAGTCAATATACCTGAAATGAAGTTGTTCATGACTTCCAATCGCTGAACTACGCGCTAGAGCTCGAAAAGACCGGTCGGGTCGTTACATTCTCCCCCACTTAGACAGACGTTCGTCCTCGAACGTGCTAAGAACTTCTCTTGGATTATCTGAAATCATTGTTTAGCACCTCGTGCACCTGCCCGTGCTACCACAACCCATTTGAGATCACAAGTTTGATCAAATTTCAAGATATCTTCTTCTTATTCATACAATAAGTTTAGAACTCAGTCCCAACACCTGAAATTCTCTGCCATGCATGTTTCTAATATTTGAACACCGTATCAACTACCACACAAGGCACCAGAATGCAACCGTGTGCCTTTGCTGAATCAGCACCCTACGCCGCCTGATCCATTATCTGACCACATTGACGCTCCCTGAACCTTAATAGCCAACATTCTACGAATTTGATGCTCTCAGGGCACCTTATAAGATACATTCATACATTGTGCTATAATGCTGCCGATATCACCACAACGCAGGGGATGTGTAGAAACTTCTAACCAATTGCAGAGTTAATCACACATTGACATCTTTTCTCTTGTCTTAGATCATCATTTCATTACACACCAAATAATGGTGATTGACTTGTGATATATTTCACATAATCCCATCACACCGATACCCGAATCGATAAATCTCATCTTGCCCAGTATGAATTGCTCAGATAACCAATCATCCCAGGCATAACCAGAGGTCTCTGATAATGCCACAACGTACCGATAGGCCACAACTCGAACATGATACACAAGACATGACTCCGTAAGGGACTACTCGACTCACGTAACTAATATGAACTTCTGCAGAATACAGGAAGCAAAATACAAGAAAATAATTATAAGGAACCGCACTCAGCATCACGTGGATGCGACATGCAACATGATTCAAATAGTATACTCGTGGCGGCGTGCCACCCGATCCTATCAGGAAACTCACATAAGGAGACACACACGGAGCTGAATTGCCCGCTCTTGCACATTACTGAATACCAGCTATAAGCACACTAAGTGCATAATGCCATTTTGGGAAGACTGATAGAGTCATATGCTACAAACTCAAGCACAACTGAGGTGCGATATATAAAATCTGAATCTTGAGAGCCATCCTGCTCACATAACCTCATCACTATGCGGAATCTCAACACATAAGAATTTATCAAGCCGTTTCATAACTCACGCGGCACATTATAATATCATATGAATTTGAAGAAGACAGGACAACGCCTGATGTTCCAATACCCCTCCTTGAGGAGCGCTATACTGAAATGAACACATCTGACTCGCATGAAGCCCGTAATCTTGTTTAAATCCATTCATTCGCTTCAAGTCGATTCTGCTCGCACTGAACTAGGCTGATAGCCTTACCTGGGTCCGTAATAACCCACCTTTTTTTTTTCTCAAAACCCACAAGAGCAACCATCATAGCAGGGACAAACACCCCACAATCCACAACCAACTGGACCGAACGCCCTTAAGGCATATATTCTCAAATAAGCAATATTGCACTTCCTTATACTTGGTCCAAATCTTCAATCAATCAGGTGACTACAAGTCACACTTACATAATCTTCCCGTGGCCACACTCCCACGACTTTTCACACAGGTATCCAGTATGCGCATCCATACCACTGACCACCCCAAGGCTGTAAAACAATTCAAGGGCCCGTAATTAGGATACAAAGCCTCTTTTACCAAACACCGATCTCAGATGATACTGGAAACCACATCAGCTCATACTAAACATTCAAATCCCATATTCTTGCTCCTCTGAGCTCATGACATCCTTCTTAATACCGAATCGCATTCTCGATTCTTACTTCCAGTTACATACTGCTTACTGCACCTAACGTGCCGATAAGGGATGGCATAGGAATTCCATCATAACTCCTGAACCACTAATAGGGTGAACACTTCATCACATATAGAAATCTTTTACTTGCCTCAATTCATGAGAACCATAACAACACACAAGTGAGTTCTCACCCTCACAATATATGCAAATCCTTAAGTAGTGGACTGAACCACCATACCCTTCCGGGATCCGCCTACACCTGACAGGCCATAGCACTTGAATGCTTCCAAATGTAATCTATTACGACGGCCGACATGCCCCACACACATCTGCACAAACCATACACATACTCAATCATACCGAAGGAACTGATCACTGTCGTACATGTGTCATTTCAACCATGGCTAATCAACCTATTTCCTTTTAATCATCTTTAATTGCCTTAGAGATAATAGTAACTTCCTTCAACTCATAGCAAACTCAACCCTCACTCACCCCAGGTGACCTTGATTCACGAGACCATGCTGCCTAAATCCCGCAACCCGTCTCACACCATCTTGATGATCTTCCTACAACTCGGAGTCTATTTCTCTCACTCCTTCAATACCATCCTGCATGCTGAAAATAACATAGAACACTCCAATCATTTTCCTCCTCCTCAGAGATTATACTGCAAAAGCTCGATTCTCAATCATGCTGCTGCCTGAAACCCTTAAACACCACAGTCTCTAACTTTCGAATTCACTAGGACCACTACTGAGAGTCACCTACCCTGATTGGCCCCGAATACAATAAACTCCAAGGCTCTTCTAGCACATGAACATGCTCTTCAATGATTTGTGGCTGAGTCACTACCCTTACAACTTGACTATGCCTTAAGCACAAATTCTTAATCTTCCAAAGCCTAACCCTGGTCCAATAGGACCAATTTGCACATATTTATCATATGACATGCTCACTTACCGCTTTACTCCTTTCTCTTAGTTGTAACAACTTGCCGATATGCCGACAATCCGCAGTCCCACGAGGATGCAACCCTACAACCCAACTGCAGATGGTGGGACTCCCCCACTTAGCCCGAAGCTACTCCCCGCACCACTCCTGACACCGCCGAGATCTTTTCTTCTTGTTGACCTGACCTTGCTCAACCAATCCGTCCAATTATTCCGAATTTCCATGTTAGCATCCCCCAAATATTCAATTCTTTAGCACCATTTACACATTATGCTTCTGATACGCTCAAATTACACTTTAAAATAGTGTAAACTGGTCGAAGTCAAATATAATAACCCAATGAGGTTGGGGTCGAATCCCACAAGGAATAGGTGTGAAAATGTTACTTTGATAGTGTGATTCTTAACTCAAATCATAATTCCATTCCATTAGTAAACGGGAATATGGGAGTTGGTTGTGTAGTAATCTTATAGAAGTAGTAGCAATGAGAATTAATTAAAATTGTAATTAATATGATTAAGTGAACCAAGGTTGTGTCCCCTTTTAATGACGTGTAATGCAAATGGGTATTAATATGATATATTTCTAATGGGAAGTTCTTGATATGCAATTGATTTCTAGATGACTACCCAATATTTTTCAATAATAGAATAGTATTTTCTCTTTATAATTTTCCCAAATATAAAAGAGTTGCAATAAAACCCAAATCACTTTATGACAAATAAAACCATCTTATCCCTAATTGATTCTATTAAACAAGGTTTAAAGTCTTGAGTCTTTGATATTTACTCTTACCAATTCTAACCCACTTTTCCAAGCTAAGAAAGAATTTATGGTATAAGTTAATGTTTTCAACCATAAAAAGAAATATACAATGAAGAGTAAATAAATATCAACAANCCAAATCACTTTATGCCAAATAAAACCATCTTATCCCTAAGTGATTCTATTAAACAAGGTTTAAAGCCTTGAGTCTTTGATATTTACTCTTACCAATTCTAACCCACTTTTCCAAGCTAAGAAAGAATTTATGGTATAAGTTAATGTTTTCAACCATAAACAAGAAATGTATAATGAAGAGTAAATAAATATCAACAACCCATTATGCATATATTCAATGTTAAATACCCAAATACATAACACCCATTTAGGGTCCACAACCTTAGTATTTAAGGCTAGCTACTCATAATAAATGACAAAAAGCTAAGAGTATTAAGTGTCATGAATGCTTACAAACCAAGAATGAAGTTATAATGCTTCCAAAAAGGAGAGAATATTCTAATAGGAGAATGTTCTTCAAAGACCAGACAAGAATGACCCACAAAACCCAAGTAAATCCTTTTATAGTGGGCCAAAGGTCGAGTAGAACACGGATAAAAATGCCCCTGCAGACAGGTTATGCGATTGCATTCCTGTCGCGTAACAGGAATGCGGTTCGCATCCTTCACGTTCTCATCGCATCTCTAAACCCTAGTTTCCTGGTCGTCACCACATTGTTTATTTGTGGTTCGCATTGTTGATGTGCGACCGCAGATTGACATCGCATTCTTGAGGCAGCTTCAGGCACCAGGGATTCTGCGGTTAGTTATGCGACTCGCATGTGAGTCATGCGGTCACATAATCGACCGCATTTTAGCTCTTGAAATTGTCCTATCTTGCTGTTACGATCTTCGATCCCTAGGTGCGTTATGCGTTTCGCATTTAAGTTATGCGACGCTCTCTTGTCAGATATGCGATCGCATAGTGTTGTTTCCCTCACGTTTTAGCTTCTTTGATTTCTTTTTCATGGTCTTGAGTATTTACACCTCATGCACTGCAAAACGTCAAAATTCTATAATTATAAAGGGTAAATTCTCTTGAAACAAACTATAATCTAAGCAATTTGGTATTAAATGTGCCGAAATTCTCCGGCACATCAGCTTCCTACCGACTAGCCACTGGGATCCCTTGCAGAAACTTGCCAACCCCACTACCACTATACTACTCCTAGAAGATAACCCACCTGTGGAAACTCACCAACTGACACCTTCCACTACGATGTGAGACACACTTTCTACGACATCGAGACCCCCATCCCAAGCTTGTCCTCCTTCACCGACTTGACTAGTCCGTCAGCTCCCCATGGACATCCACTATGCGCGCGACAACATCTTCTGATTCCAAGCTATGTTGCATCCTTCTTGATCCCTAACAACTACTCTCGGTGGCATCTAACCTTCCGCCGAATAACCAACATTTCGGTTTAAGCTTGTGGACCTACTCCCTGTCCACAAAAATTTCTCAAATCACTTCCACTGCTCCTTAAGGCAAGCAACCGCCTTACCACTGAACTCATAGGCTTAACTGCCACTTCTTACCTAGTTGGACTCATTCCTTTAAGAAACTACCCGACTCCCGTCTCTGACGCCTGGCATTTAGAGATTTAGCCGCTACCTGAGACTTTTCACATGGCTTCCTTCATCGCATGTTTCTCAATTGCGGCCTTAATTCAATATCATCCTCTGAAGCTCTTGAACCAGCAGATCACCACGACTTCAACCCTCTGAAGATCATCTTTCTTTCTTGAGCTGCCTTTATTAAAAACGCTCATTCCAATACTTTAACCACCGCACACCACGATCTATAACAGCTGCTTCTTTAACACTGCTTCACAACACCCTAACCCAATGCAACCGAAGAACTATAACACCGCGAACTTAACACGTTCTATTCGGTCAAACATCGGTACTGCAACACGGGTGAATACTCCACCTTGCTCGATGACACCAAGCTTCATTACTTTTATCACCCAAAACCTGACCTATTTACAGTTCATTGCCCTTCCTCTGCCGGAACTGAAATACCAAAATCTCGAAATCACACTCTGGGAAGACCTCCCTTCAATCCATTCATCACCCCCATCCTACGGGCAACCATTCTACCATCATATCGACATCGCGCGATAACCAATCGGAAACATCATCACTATCTGAGCATAGCCTCAAGGCTCTCAAAAATATAGCAACTGAGCTGAAATAACATAATATCCTCCTGCGGGGCGACAACAACATTCCAATCGACTATGCATGGAAAACATCACGTACCGTATCTGTAGCCCCATTACAATTCCTCAAACTCTCGATTATAGGAAGCGTTTCGCGACGTATAAGATTGAGTAGGAAGAAACGTAGGCATAATTCTGAGAGGAATCAAATCGCACGATGGGATATCAAGAAGGGAAGTACTCCTAACAGCCCTGTAGCCTCTCGAATATAAGTACATACGTCTCCGTACCGATCCGCAAGACTCTACTAGACTTGCTCATGACTCGTGAGACCTACAGGAACCTAGTGCTCTGATACCATGTTGTCACGACCCAAAATCCATGAGGTCGTGATGGCACCGGACACCACTGTCGGACAAGCCAATTATTAATTAATAGAAGTGAAATTTCATGTTTTAGAACTTTCGAAATCGTTACTTTTCATTTTTATACATAACATCTATATAGAAATCCATTTCGTAGGAAAAGAAACAGTTCATTTATGTAAAAACACAACCCAAATACATATATCCCAGAACCCGGTGTCACAAGTGCATGAGCAGATTCTAAGAGTTTATACAATTACTACAAAGCTTGTCCGAAATACAGATTTGACAAGTAATTTAGAAGTAAAATACAGTACATAGAGGGTGACTCTGTCGGCTGCGGGTCGTCTCTGAGTAATGCAGCTCGCCTAAGTCTCCAAGTCATCCATATTGCGATGGTAGCACCTGTGCAACAAAAATGCACAGCAAGTGTAGTATGAGTACGAAAACAATGTGTACTCAGTAAGTATCCCGCCTAACCTCAGAGAGGTAGTGACGAGTGGCCGACTTGACACTTGCTATAAGTCGGTCTAGTATAATTTCGATGAGACACTAAGCATGGATATCATAGACATATTTAATAATGACCAGGGAATAAGAAATATCAATTTGAATCATATTTAGCACCTTAAACTTTCGTCATTTCAGTTTGGCAATTAAATAATAATCAGGAGTAAGAAGCATAGACTTACTTCACATTCTTACATATCAATTCTTATTCTTTTGACTGGCAAGTTCATAACTCTTTATACTAATAAACAAGTATAAATCATAGAAAGTATGTAGCATTTATCATATGCAAACAACTGCCGAGGGTCAAACGGCGCGGACCAATAATAATAAATTATGCACTGCCGAGGGTCGAACGGCTCGAACCATAGATGCATCTATTCACCCCGTTCGCGAATCATACCTGCGACACAGGTGCTCATATGTACACGTATTCAGTCAATAGATTCATATTTCATCAGGAAGACAGCTTCTCAAATTCAAGTGATAAAATTCTCTTTAGGTGAACATGAAGATATTGTTTAAAACATTTCTGGAAAATCTTTTGCCAAGTTTTAATAAGGTTTTAAAAACATCACTGGTTCCTCAGGAACACAATCATACAAGGAAGATTCCATTTTTCTTTTAATATGATTAAGGAAAGTAAGTTCAGGTTCTTTCAAATATTCAATTCCTAACTTGGTAATATCACCAGACAAATATCATTTATAGGATCACAAGTATAACAGTTAAGCCATGCTAATGGGTCCTAGACTACCCGGACATGGTATAACTGTAGCTACGCACGGACTCCCGTCACCTCGTG
>ML245936.1:1221-33313 GCA_005239495.1 Nicotiana undulata | reverse complement strand
CTGATGCCCGACTACCGCACCTGCGGAAGATTTATCGCAGGTGCGATTCCGCAGGGGCGGAATATTTCTCGCAAGTGCGAGTTCTGAGTTTTGTCATTTTTTCGCAGAAGCGGATGTCTGGTCGCACCTGCGGTTCCGCAGGTGCGTGAATTCACTCACAGGTGCGAGATTAGGCTGGTTTGACTTCCATTGCAATTTCGGACATTTGGTCGCACCTGCGGTTCCGCAGGTGCATAAAAAGCACCGCAGGTGCGAGTCTTGTGTGCCTGAGCTGGCTTCGCAGGGGCGACAATTCTTCGCAGGTGCGAGGTCGCGCCTGCGACCTATATTCCGCAGGTGCGGAATCACTGAAGCCTTTCATGCGCATTTTCACCGCTTTTTGTCCAACTTTCAGTCCAATTCAACACCAACCTTCATAGCATCATTTCTCTGAAAATTGAGCAATTATACACTAACAACGGCCTCAAGTTATCATTTAACAATACAAAATCTAATGAGAAGAGGCTAAAATGAATGGTAAAATCACCACTCATCAATGGGCAGAGTGATTGTGAGGTTGCCTGATGGGCTAATACTGAAAGATATTGTGATGAGAAATGATTATGGCCCGAGGGGTAGTTTTATGAAGATTTTTACTGAGTTTTCAAACTGTGATTTACTTCGTTTTTCAAACTGGTTTTACTGAGAATTTTACTGAGATATACTGATATTACACTTGGTTCAAAGGATTTTTGGAAATTGATTTTGAACTTATGTATTTGCTGAATACTACCTGGTGACTTGGTGTTTAACTGATTTTTTTGTGAAATTGTGTATCTGTTCTGTGTGTTTATATTATTCAGATTGTGATTTATTTTTATTACTACTAAGTTGGCGTACTCATAAAGACTCCCTGTGCCTCTGTGCACAGATCCAGGTACTAGCTCGCAGCAGTAGCTGACGTAGGTTTGATAGCAGCATTTCACGGGATTTCGAGGTAGCTGTCCAGCGTCCACAGCTTCTCCATTTCCCTTCCTTATTTAGTCTTAGCATTTGATTCAGAGACATATATTATAGTTTTAGCAGAGTTAGATTTATTTATTCTTAGATGCTCACGACTATTGACTACAGTTTTGGGAGGTTGTTTAGGCTAATATGGGAACGCTAAGACTTAATTACATTATTTGATGCTATGGTTTCTTGCTTACTGTTATATTGTGAACTGTTAAAATTGAACAAAAGCGTAATAATGTGATGGTTGGCTAGCCTAGTTCCACGATAAGCGCCATCACGGCCTGTTAGGATTTGGGGTCCTGACACATAGCCGGTTTGCTGGTTTTTGTTGCAGGTAATTTTACTCTTCGCGATCGCGTAGAAGCGTCTGCGATCGCGTAGGTTAATTTGGTCAAGGGTGAAATTGCTCTATGCGATCGCAGGGGTCAAGTTGCGATCGCGTGGGTCTGTAAAGTTGTGCTACACGAACGCGTGGCCAGGGTCGTGATCGCGTAGAGGAAAGTGGGTTGGTGAGGAGTAGAAGGTTTTGGTCAGTGCGGTCGCGTGGGGAGAGACGCGATCGCGTGAGTGGGGAAGTCAGAGCTTCGCGATCGCGGGGGCCCTTCCACGATCGCGTAGGGTAAGTTGAGAGGAAGTGGATCCTTGTGCTTCGAGATCGCATGACCTTGTCCACCATCGCGATTAAGGAAATTGACCCGGGCAGACTCTTTTAAGGTTCAAATCGAGGGTTTAGTTTATTTTTTCAAAAACCCATTGGAGAGCTCGAGAGAAGGTGGAAATTGAAGAGATTTTCAGATTTTCAGTAGAGTTCTTGAGGTAAGTGTTCTTCAATCACATTTGAGTTAATATCATGATTTAGCCTTGATTTTATCATGTAAATTGAAAAATTAAAGTGGAAATTAGGGAAATATGGGAGGAAATTTTGGGAATTTCCTTTGATGATTTGAATGGGCAATTGAGGTCGGATTTTGGTAAATTTGATATGGGTATACTCGTGAGGGAATGATGATTCTTGTTTTTGTTATTTTTATCAAATTTCGAGACGTAGACCCAGGGGTCGGGTTTGGCCAATTTTGGGAAGTGTGCCTAATTTTGATAGTTTTCGATTGGGTTTCATCTCCCTCGCATAATTTGATGTTATTAATCTGATTATTATAGACTCGGAGAATTTGGGAGCCGATTCGAGGGGCAAGAGTACTGCGTAGTAGCATTTAGGGATGGTTTGAGGTAAGTAATGACTTTAAATCTTGTCTTGAGGGCATGACACCTCGGACTTAGCATCTTCTCACTGTTTTGGAGTGACGCACACGCTGGATAACGAGTGTGTGGCGTGCACTGATTTGGGGATTTGGACTTGGTCCTTCCCGAGGAACCTATTGAGTTGCGAAATTACTTTTAAATCACATGATAAATCATATGTTTATACTATTTCTACATTTGGGTTGTAAGCCATGTTTGGGGCCTTGTGGAGACCTTTTTAGACCCCTTGGGGGCTATTTTCTGATTTTCCCTCACTATATTGATTATGTTTTACACTGAGTCATACCATGTTAAATTGTTTTCGAAACTCAAACTTGTATACACTGTTTTTGTGATAAATACTATTTTGGGTCGAGTGAGGTCGAGAGCCTATGTTGTGAGGAGTATATATGGATTGGGCTGCACGCCGCAGAAATATATATATATATATATATATATATATATATATATATGGATCGGACTGCACGTCGTAGCAATATTGGGTCGGGCTACACGCCGCAGCAATATAGCGCTTGGGATGTAGGAGCCCCTCCGAAGTCTGTACAGCCCCAGTGAGCGCAGGTACCTACTGAGTGCGAGTGTCGAGTGCCAAGTGATGAGTGATTGGGAGGCATGAGTGACAGTGAGGTTGCGTGAGGGGCTAATGCCGAGTGATTGTGAGGTATGCTGAGTGACTGATTCTGAGTGGTGATTTTCCCGAGGGGCGATTTATGATACTTGTTTTACCTGAGTAACTATTTATGATGCATTTTATCTTTATACTAAGACTTCTTGGGTATTTTACAGAAATCATTAGAAATCATACTTGTTCAAAGTATTTTTACTGAAACTGTCTTTAAAGCATATTGACTGGATGTATACACTGTTGGATATAAAGATTTTACTTATTGTGATTTGATGATTTGCTCTTGTGTGTTTCTTACTGTTCAGAATTGATTAATTTTCATTACTACTGAGTTGGCATACTCACCATTACTCCCTGCACCTCTGTGTGCAGGTTCAGGTGCTAGTGCCGAGCACTAGTTTTCTTACTACTTGGGGAGCCAGAGTGGGGACATCGAGGTAGCGGTACAGCGTTCACAGCATCTCTGGTTTCCTTTCTTGTTTTGTATTTAGTTCCTTGTTCCGAGAAATGATTTATTATGATAGTAAAACTTTTGGTACCATTCTTAGATGCTCATGACATGTTGACTCTGGGTCTCGGGGATAGTTGTTATGTAAAGACCCGTAGAAGTTTTTACTAAAAACGATGCCCGGATAGATCCCCATGTTGATATAACTATAGAAATTCTTAAATCGGACCATTTTGGAGTGAAAAGTACCCCAGGACTTAGAGGATAGAACTTTTTCAAGTTTGTGCGAATCTGCGGTCCACTATGCGATCGCATCTCAACTATGCAGACCGCACAGTGGTCGCATAGTTGGACAGATTGCTGTACATTTTGAGGATAGCTATGTGGACCAAAATGCGATCGCATATCATGTATGCGGGCCGCATAGTTATCGCGTAGTTGCACCTGAGTTTTTGCGGAGTGAGTTATGTGGAGCACTATGTGATCGCATAATGGGTATGCGGACCGCATAGTTGCCGCATACCCGGGAAGATTCCTTTTCTTTTAGGCCCAGCTGAAGGCCAATAATGCGGCAGGTTTGCGGACCGCATAACTGGAATGCGATCGCATTCCGGGCCGCAAACCTGCATCTAGGCTCCTATTTCCTAATTTTTAAAACCCGACCCCCAACCTAATATAACACCCATCCCTCATAACTTTAACTATTTTCTGATAAAATAGAGAGAGGATAGAATGGGTTCTAGTGAGAGAGAGTCCAAACTTCATCTATATGATCCATCATTTTCTTCACTACAAGAGGTAAGCTTCTACCCCATCAACCCTAATTTCCTTATTTTTGTTAAAATGAAACATGGATAGGTTAGTTCATGAAGATGGGGCTGGGAATCTTGCATGCATGTAACCAACTAATCATAATCTAGTGAAGGGAAATGGGTTGGAGTAATCTTTCACTAGAAAGAGGCCATTTAATCTAGAGGAACACCTACTGATTGATAGAATGCTCAAGTGAGTTCAAGACATGATCATTATTCCTAATTCTAAGTTCAAATATGCCACATTGTGAACTAGATTGAAGGTGCTAGAAGGTACGGTGAATTGTGGTAGAAATCTAAGGAAAAATCCCAAATCGAGGTAGGTATGGCAAACTTTAATCTTTGTAGAATCGTCATGCTAGTGTCCGAGCTTTTTGTATGAGTTCCTTGCTTGATCATATTTGAATTGATTGTTCTAATGTGTTAAGGCGTAAGATTATGTTCTGTAATTGTCTTAGTTGGTTACCATGTTACTCGAAATTGTGAAATATGATTCTTTATGCTTATCCTATCATGTGCAAAATTCATCATATGTTTGAAACTTAGCGATATGAAGGATAGTGCTACTAAATGAATGAAAAGGGTAACGAACTCAATTATTAAATGTATCCAAGTGCCAAAGGCTATATAGTAAATGATGGGAAAGAAAGGTGAATTAGTTTAATTAAGTTAAATCGTTATGGCGTACCTTACATGTCTCACTGTTTTTGTAAAGGTTATTGTGCCCCTTGATTCATATGGTTCTCCGGTTGCTATGAACTTATACTCTTGATGATAGAATTTATTGTGATTGAGTTGTGGTTGTTGTTGCTTATTCAAACTATGTCCGGTAGGATCGGGTTGCGCGCCGCAACAAGAGGAATAAGGATGGTATGTAGAGAAGGAACAAGGGTGCAATGTGATTGTACTGTGGGATCGGGTTGCACGCCGCAACAAGAGAAATAAGGGTGGTTTCTTTAGAAGGAATAAGGGTGAAATATGATTGTACGGTGGGATCATGTTGCGCGCCGCAACATGAGGCAATTGGAATAAGAAACTGTGAGACTCTCATTTGTGTTCTCTGTATTTCTTTGCAGCATTATTTGATTTCCATGACTGTCTTCAACTTGTGTATTGTTTAATTCTACTTACAGTGAAGTTTTTTCATACATACTAGTACTATTCAATGGTACTAACGTCCCTTTTGCCGGGGCGCTACATCTTTTTAAATGGATGTAGGTGGTTTTGTAGAAGGTAGCGCCGATCGACGATAGTGGTTCTTTCTCCTCCTCCCTTCAGCAGTTCTGGTGTGCCCCATTTCCTCCCGGGGTCGTGTGTAGTTACATGTTGATCTCTTTTGTACATGTTGTCCCTTTTGAGGTATAGCCGGGGCCTTGTCGCCGGCAGGTCTATGTTCATTTCTCCGTACTCTTAGAGGCTCCGTAGACACTTATGTGGGTTGTGAATATGTTTTGGGTAGATGTTGGATTCAATCGTAATCGTGAATATTGTAATCGGTATGTATGTTTTAAAAGATCTAATGTTGGTAATGGTGAAAGAGGAAAATGGACTTAATGTTATGCATATATATATATATATATATATATATATATGTGTGTGTGTGTGTGTGTGTGTGTGCTTTTAAGTTATCTCTTGCTACCTCATGTAATAATGTATGTTATAAACACGGGGAGAAACGAGTCGGGTAGGAAAGGCTATTAGGCTTGCTTGACCGGGTCACTCGGTTAGGCATCGGTCGCGCCCCTTGGTTTTGGGGAGTGACATGTTAGACTGTTTATCCCGTTTGATTTTGTTTAGAAATTCTGAAATTTATAAATACTTATGAAATGTTGAAAAGATTTGGAAATTTTGAAAATAATATGTCAATGTGTGATTGTTGGCTAGCCTAGTTCCATGATAGGCACCATCACGACCGGTTTAGGATTTGTGGTCGTGACAAGTTGGTATCAGAGCTTAGGTTACTTAGGACTCAATGGTCATGAGCAGGTTTAGTAGAGTCTTGCGGATCGGTACGGAGACGTTTGTACTTATCTTCGAGAGGCTACAGAACCCTTAGAAAAAATCTCACTTTCTTGAACCTTTGTCATGCGAAACCATTTTCATTCAGCCAAAAGCATAACTCTATGAATTTCTTTCATGTATTCGAATGCGCACGCGAGCGCTTGGTATCAGTTGTGCATCGATGGCTTGTGACTTCCATGGATGAGATGTGATTTTTAGCATGTTAGTAATGGGCCGGTCTGGAGGACTTGAGGTCGGATTTTTTCTGTGGCTTGAGTGCTGAGATTTCATTCGTGTGAGCATATGTTTTTGGGGAACTTATAGGTACATTTGTGCCCTTATTGATGGGACTTTGTGACTAGATGACTACATGGTGAGTGTGATCTGATGGTTAGGTGTGTTCAGGTTGTTTGATTGTGAAATGAATTGGCGGGAGATGTGGCAAGAACTATTAAGTATTTGACCTCTGTTTGGAGTTGTCATATTGCCTCGAGTTTTGAGTGTATTGGAAGACCTCTCATGTTGTTTAGATGTGGAGCGAAGCGGATCTTTCTGTTGTGTTATGAGTTCCTGGTGATGTCTTTTTGGCTGACCAAATTCCCCAGCATCGTTCATGTATTTGATTGACGATGTATTCAGCCGTGTTGTATCTCCTTGTTATTGTATTCACTGATGGCATCCTGGCGTTCTCACTTAGCTAGGGGTAGCATATTCAGCAATTGGGGATGGAATTATGAGGATTTAGGGAGGAGAAGCTCTATGCAAAGTTCTCCAAGTGCGAATTTTGGCTCAGTTTAGTAGCATTCTTGGGACACGTGGTGTCCAGTGAGGGTATCCACATGGTCAGACGAGAGTGGGATTTCTTGGACCCCAGCTCCAGTGTTAGTTATGCCATCGGCTTCAGGTTCTTATACCGCGTATCTTGATGCCTCGAGGATAGGCATTGGTTGTGTTTTAATGCAGGAAGTTATAGTGATTACGTGATAGCTATGATTTTCAGAAATGTATAGAGAGATATCATTTTGAGGCTAAGCAAGTAGGGGTATCTCCTGCGGGTTGTCCGAGGGTGTGATCCTTATGTTGATCTGTAGTAAGTTCTCTTCTACCAGTAAATGATGTATGTTGTAATTTGAGTTAGATTGCTTGTGGGAGTTGGCATGACCATTACAATGGTGAATGCGAGATTTGCATACGATTTGAGGTGTTAGATGTGTCGGGTCATATGAGCTTATGAAGGTTTTAGTTGAATCTCACCACAGTATGGTGGCAGTGATAACATGTGGGCCCCGTGAGTTATTGCTTGCCTTGATCTTTGGCTCTGAGCCAAGTGGGGGAGTCTGTTAATGACAAGTTGATTGCACGATTACGTGTTGTAGTGGTTTCGGTTCGAGGTATATCGGTGAACCAGTTATGACCGGCAAGTCTGGGGAATGACTCGAGCAATGGAAATTCTTCGATACAGGTTGTAATGTACTCTACGGGTAAATGGACTTTATTAAATGATTGGGTTGTAATTGTAAAAAGTGTAGTATGTGCAGTGTATGAGTTTGCTTGTTGCTTCAAATCTGCGGATCACTTCCCTAGTATGTGATTCACAAACGAGGACAGGTCATTCCGTCTGCTAGGTCAGTGTAATTGAAATTGCATAGAGTAAATGACGTTCGAGAATGGATCTGACGGGTTCAAGGTTATATGTAGCGATTGAGGATCTTCAAGGTGTGAATTGGGCTAGAACTGAGATTTACGTGGAGGTGTCAAGGCTTGTGGTGTATTTACATTATCATGGATTCTATCTATCAGTATCAGGAAAGTGAAGGTAATGGTTTCAGATTCGCAGGAAGTCTCTTCAGAGTAAGTATTTTGAATGTGTCACCTATTAGGGATAATTGAGAGAGTATTCAGCTGCTTACGAGCCTTAAACGGTATGGTCCTATGCTTGGGTCTCGTGTGGAGAGTCTAGGTTGAGAATTGCAGTATTATGGAAAGGGGAAGTATCAATTCGAAGGTAAGTCAGAAGGAACTTGGATTAATAGGACAGCTTGGTAGTACGTCGGATCGGCATGGTAAGGGGGTATGATTAGTCCTTTGGGTGTTTATGAGGCAATAAGTTTTACAGGTGTTTCTTAGCAATGCTCTTGGGTTTTGGTGACCTGCGTAACTTGATTGAGTTAGAAGGATTCATTCCTAATAGTTTGATGTTATACAAATGGGATTCAGATAGTTCCTGATGGTTTCTACCCCGGTTAGAGATGTGTATTTTCTGCTGGCGTGAGGAGCATGTGACGTATAGTGATTTTGCTTCTAGATGGGATCAAATGTAAAGTTCTTGGCTAGTTGGGTGCGTAGTATTTGTGGCTCGGAAGGGATCATGAAGTTCTTATACTTATCATAGGATGGCGTAGTGTATGCGGTATGTGGTGTAGAGTTGAGAATTGCATATGTGAGATTCTTAGACAGCATCAAAAGTTTCAGACAACTAGGTAGATGATATCACTATTGGGTGGCTTAATGAGGGTATACATTCTGAAATGGCAATGTGTTTGAGTTAAGGGTACTTCATTGGTATTTCGGTGCGCTTTTGTTGGATCGACTGCTGATATTCAAGTTTTCTTGGTGGCACAGAAGAATTATCGGTGCTCTTTTATTTAAATATGCTCGTCACTTTCGGAACCATACTTCCTACAGCTAACATATGTCCAGCAGTCTATTAGTGAACCATCTCTCCAGGGATTGTGAAAGATGTTCGACTAGAAATATTCTTGTTATTGCTTCGACTCATATTCCCCAAAAAGTGGATCCCGCTCTAATAGCTCCGAATAAATTAAATACGTGCATTAAGATACGAAGGCTTCTTCTTCTATTGCCTTCGTCTTATTCAAACTTTATTGGCAGAATGCCTTCAATCTAGTCATGTTTGAAGCAAGGAACCAATCATCATGCTGCAGAGTTATGTAGAGGCATGCTCCTTGGTGTGAGATTCGTGTGTTCTGATTGTTACGGTGTGTGCCAGGATTTAGCATAATGTTGTGATGGTATTTGTTAATGGAAGGATAGTCCTCTCGTGTGAATCTTCTTTATTTTATGATTGGAGCTCTGGGATGTTGCTATTGAGTGCACGAGTTGCACAGGTTATGGATTTGGATTGTATTGATGCGTCATGTCATCCGAGTGGTCGTGTTGGATAAGAAGAGGTCATTAGGCCTAGAATGAATACTACCAGGGTTGACTACAACATAGTGTGAAGGATAATGTCGGGAGTCAGCTTAGAAATCTGCTATAATTCCTGTCTGGGAAGGGGGAGCTTCATGTTTGACTGATCGGACGAATAGTTGCTAGTTTCGACGTGTCTCTTTCATCATCGGCAGTATTGGGTTGTTCTGAGCAGCTACTGTGATTAGGAGTTATCGCTATGGGTGTTTGGGTCATGCGGTATATTATGTGATTATATCTTGGGTTACAGATATGGCTTGATACAGCGTGTTCAGACTTGTTCACTTCATAGTTGTGGAATTTTGATCTTGTAAATTGATTCAGAAGTGGAAATTTAGTTCTAAGGTTTATGGGTCAGGACTGGATTTCAAAATTTCATCTGTCTTGTGCTATCGTACTTATATGGGGAAGGGTGACGTGGGATCACCCCCGAATATGTGCATGGTAGGTTACACGACAATTTTGGTGGTGTTTGGAACAAGTCTAGGCACGTTCGAGGACGAACGTATGTTTAACTGGGGGAGAATGTAACGACCCGGTCGGTCGTTCCGAGAGTTTAGCCATGTTTCCCTTGTTTCAGCTTTGGCATGTGTTAATTAACCTAACAATGATGTGTTTGGTAGGCTGGTCGGGTTCGGAGTGGTCGTGGTGAGAATTGAGACACTTAGTCTCTTAAATTAGCCTTATAGATCAAAAAGTCAACGGGGAGTTGACTTATTGGTAGATGACCTCGGAATATGGATATTATGGCCCAGATAGTTTCGTGAGGTGATTTGGGACTTAGAAGTGTGTTCGAAATGTAGTTTTGATGTCCGGTGTAGAATTAGGCTTGCATTGGCGAAAGTTAGTTTTTAGCGATTTCCGGTCGGCAGTGGAAAATAGGCTATCGGGGTCAGAATGGAATTCCGGAAGTTGGAGCAGGTTCGTAATGTCATTTTGAAGTTGTGTGCAAATTTTCAGGTCAAACGGATGTGTTTTCGATGGTTTCGACATCCTTGGTGAAATTTAGAAATTTCAAAGTTCATATGCTTGAATTCGATGTGATTTTGGTGTTTTTGTTGTTTCGAAGGCTCGGCTAAGTTTGAACGAGGTTATGGGATGTGTTGGTATGTTTGGTTGAGGTCCCAAGGGCCTCGGGTAAGTTTCGGGTGGCTAACAGAGTGGTTTTTGGCTTTTGAGCATAACTGGTTTGCTGGTTTTTGTTGCAGGTAATTTTACTCTTCGCGATCGCGTAGAAGGGTCCGCAATCGCGTAGGCTAAGTTGGGCAGGGGTGAAATTTCTCTTCGCGATTGCGTAGAAGGGCCCGCGATCGCGTAGGCTAAGTTGGTCAAGGGTGAAATCGCTCTATGCGATCGCAGGGGTCAGGTTGCGATCGCGAGGGTCTGTAAAGTTATGCTACGCGAACGTGTGGCTGGGGTCGCGATCGCGTAGAGGAAAGTGGGCGGGTGAGGAGTGGAAGATTTTGATCAGTGCGGTCGCGTGGGGAGAGATGCGATCACGTGAGTGGGGAACGCAGAGCTTCGCGATCGCGAGGGCCATTCCGCGATCGCGCAGGGTAAGTTGAGAGGCAGTGGGTCCTTGTGCTTCGCGTTCGCATGGCCTTGTCCGCGATCGCGATTAAGGAAATTGACCGGGCAGACTCTTTTAAGGTTTAAATCGAGCGTTTAGTTTATTTTTGCAAAAACCCATTAGAGAGCTCGGGAGAAGGTGGAAATTGAAGAGATTTTCAGTAGAGTTCTTGAGGTAAGTGTTCTTCAATCACATTTGAGTTAATATCATGATTTAGCCTTGATTTTATCATGTAAATTGAGAAATTAAAGTTGAAATTGGGGGGAAATGGGAGGAAAATTTGGGAATTTCTTTTGATGATTTGAATGGGTAATTGAAGTCGGATTTTGGTAAATTTGATATGGGTAGACTCGTGAGGGAATGATGATTCTTGTTTTGTGATTTTATCAAATTCCGAAACGTCGTCTCGGGGGTCGGGTTTGGCCAATTTCGGGAATTGTGCCTAATTTTGATAGTTTACGATTGGGTTTCGTCTCCCTAGCATAATTTGATGTTATTAATCTGATTCTGATAGACTCGGAGCATTTGGGAGCCGATTCGAGGGGCAAGAGTATTGCAGAGTAGCTTTTCGGGCTGGTTTGAGGTAAGTAATGAATTTAAATCTTTTCCTGAGGGTATGAAACCCCGGACTTAGCATCTTCTCACTGTTTTGGAGTGACACACACACTGGATGACGAGTGTGTGGCGTGCACTGATTTGGGGATTTGGACTTGGTCCTTCCCGAGGCAACTATTGAGTTGCGGAATTACTTTTAAATTACATGATAAATGGTATGTTTATACTATTGCTATATTTGGGCATTAAGGACTGATTTGATTTTCTCTCACTATATTGATTATGTTTTACACTCAGTCATACCATGTTAAACTATTTTCGAAACTCACACTTGTTTACACTATTTTTGTGATAAATACTGTTTTGGGTCGAGTACCCCATTTTACTGATAGCCCGAGTGGCTTGTGAGAAGTTTTAGACTGAGTGAGGCCGAGAGCCTATGTTGTGAGGAGTATATATGGATTGGGCTGCACGCCGCAGCAATGTACATATATATGGATTGGGTTGCACGCTGCAGCGAGATATGTTGGATCGGGTTGCACATCGAAGCAACTTATATGGGTCGGGTTGCACGCCGCAGCAATATTGGGTCGGGCTGCACGTCGCAGCAATATAGCGTTTGGGCTGTAGGAGCCCCTCCAGAGTCTTTACACTCCCAATGAGCGTAGGTTCCTACTGAGTGCGAGTGTCGAGTGATGAGTGATTGGGAGGCATGAGTGACAGTGAGGTTGCCCGAGGGGCTAATGCCGAGTTATTGTGAGGTATGCTGAGTGACTGATTCTGAGTGGTGATTTGCCCGAGGGGAGGTTTATGATACTTGTTTTACCTGAGTAACTATTTATGATTCATTTCATCTTTATACTAAGACTTCTTGGGTATTTTACTAAAATCATTGAAAATCATACTTGTTCAAAGGATTTTTACTAAAACTGGCTTTAAAGCATATTGACTAAATGTATACACTGTTCGAAATAATGATTTTACTTATTGTGATTCGATGATTTGCTCCAGTGTGTTTCTTATTGTTCAGACTTGATTTCATTACTACTCAGTTGGCGTACTCATCATTACTCCCTGCACCTCTTTGTGCAGATTCAGGTGCTGGTGCCGAGCACTAGTTTTCTTACTACGTGGGGAGCCAGAGTGGGGACATCGAGGTAGTTGTACAACGTTCACATCATCTCTGTTTTCCCTTCTTATTTTGTATTTAGTTCCTTGTTTCGAGACTTGATGGATTATGATAGTAAAACTTTTGGTACCACTCTTAGATGATCATGACATGCTGACACCGGGTCTCGGGGATAGTTGTTAGACTGTTTATCTCGTTTGATTTTGTTTAGAAATTCAGAAATTTATAAATACTTATGAAATGTTGAAAAGATTTGGAAATTTTGAAAATAATATGTCAATGTGTGATTGATGGCTAGCCTATAGGCGCTATCACGGCTAGCTTAGGATTTGGGGTCGTGACACGGAATGGAATTGCGGAAGTTTGTGTAGGTTTGCAATGTCATTTGTGATGTGTGTGCAAAATTTGAGGTCATTCGGACAGGGCTTGATAGGTTTCGGCGTTGTTTGCGGAATTTGGAAGTTTTGAATTTCTTAGGTTTGAATCCGAGGGTAATTTGGTGTTTTGATGTTGTTTTGAGTGTTCTGAAGGTTTGACTAAGTTCATAGGTTGATATATGATTTGTTTGTATTATTGGTTAAGGTCCCGAGGGCCTCGTGTGAGTTTCGAGTGGTTATTAGATCGATTTTGGTGTTGGGAGATAGCTAAATCTGTTGGGTTTTTAGGTTGCTAGAGTTTTTCGTACCTGCGGAAGGGAAGCCGCATGTGTGAGGCCGCAGGGAGCTTGGGAAGTCACAGGTGCGGGCAGTGCTGGGCTAGGCTAGATGTGCAGGTGTGAGATAGTGGTCGCCTCTGCGAGCCTGCAGGTGCGAGACCTGGGACGCAGATGCGGAAGGGCGAAGTTAGTCAGTTTCCACAGAAGCAGAGTGTGAGTGCGCAAATGCGCGATCCGCAGGTGCGAAGTTTGTCCGCAGATGCGGAACCTGGAATCCTAAGTAAGTTCTGCACCTGCGACAGAATTTTTCGTAGGTTCGGTGTCGCAGAAGTGTGAATTGGTCCGCATGTGCGAAAGTCCTGGGCAGAATGTATAAAAAAGAGACTTCGCGGATTTTGGTTCATTTCCACCATTTTTCTATCGGTTTTTGGTGCTTTGGAGTGACGCTGAAGGGAGATTCAAGGGGTTTTTAGTGAGGTAAGTTGCTTGAGCTCTAATATTCTTATATATGGTGATTTCCCATTGTTTAATCATGTAATTAGTGGAAATTAGAGGTTAAAATGTGGGGTTAGGGCTTGGGATTTTGGAGAGTTTGATTTGGGGATCTAAGGGACCAAATGCTGTTGGATTTCGATAAATTTTGTATGTCTGGTCTCGTGAGTGAATGGGCTCTCAAGTTTTATAAATTTTGTCGGATTTCGAGACGTGGACCCGGGGGCCGGGTTTGAGCCGATTTCGAGATTTTGGTACACTTTGATATTTTTTCTTGTGGAGTTCATTCCATTAGCGTATATTGATGGTATTGTACTAATTGTGAATAGATTCGGAGTATTTGGAGGCCGGATCGAGGGACAAGAGCATCGCGAAGTAGAGATTTGATCGGTTTGAGGTAAGTAACAATTTTAAATCTAGTCCTGAGGGTATGAAACCCTGAATTTTTGTACCATTTACTATTTGGAGGTGGCGCACATTCTAGGTAACGGGCGTGTGGGCGTGCACCGTTAAGGATTGAGACTTGGCCCGTCCCCTATCAATTATAAAGTTGAATATTTTGTTGAAACTATATGATACTTATGTATTTTAGAAAGAATTTCTATAAACTGGGTTGGATGCTATGTTTAGGCCTTATGACAATGTTGTTTGGACCTTAGACGTCTTTCCTTGCTATCCTCTCATTGTTTTTGATTGAAATTATATACTCAGTCATGTTTATACATATTTACTGCATAGCCCAACCTCTCTTACTCTATTTTGATACATCTTAAAAATGTTGTTTTGTTGAATAATTTGATTTCTGAAAGCCCGAGGGGCTGGAGAGGTTTATGACTGAGTGAGGCCGAGGGCCTGATTGTATGTTTATTTTGGTATTGGGTTGCACGCCGCAACATGTTTGATATAGGTCGAGGGCCTCATTGATTTATGCCATGATTAGGCTTGATATAGCGCTTGGGCTGAAGGATCCCCTCCGGAGTATATACACAACCCTAGTGAGCGCAGGTACCTATTGAGTGTGAGTGCCGAGTGCTGAGTGACTGGGAGGCATGAGTGATGGTGAGGTTTGCCCGAGGGGCTGTATACGAGTGATTGTGAGGTTTGCCAGAGGGGCCGTATACGAGTGACTGTGAGGTTTGCCCAAGGGGTTGTATATGAATGATGTTTTGCCCGAGGGACTGATTATGATTTCATTATTTTGCTCACTTTTGCATTGAGCCTTTGTTTGAAAACTATTGAAAGATGTTTTAAATGGTTTTACTGGAACTAGATTTAAACGAGCTGATTTGTGTCAAACTCTGGTTTTAAAAGCATGTCGTATTTTACTAAGTTTTGTGAGATGAACATTACTTGCATTATCGCTCGTCACTACTTCTCAGTCTTTATTTACTGCTTTTATTTACTGAGTTGGCGTACTCAGATTACTCCCTGCACCTTGTGTGCAGATCCAGGCGTTCTCTGGACACGGTAGAGGCTGTTGATTATTCCTGACGCAGATTCTCGGAGTTACAAAGGTAATTGCATGGCGATCGCAGCCCTGCTTTCCTCCTCCTTTATCTTCCCTTAGTTGTACTTGATTAATCCTAGACTATGTTACTCGTGATGTTTACAAACAATTGTAGTAGTTGCTCATGACTACTGACACCCCGATTTTTGGGGGTTTTTCTTTTCCGCACTTCTATTTTTAGCTGAACTCCTTTAAGAAGGTTTTAAAATGAATGACTTTGAAATTATCTCTTAAAAATGAAATATCGGACTATACTGGTAATGTGTTGGCTTGCCTAGTACCATGATAGGCGCCATCACGACAGGGTTAGATACCACATGGTCAGAATCTCTAAATTCCTCTGACGATGACACAATGGAAGATAACTCTCATTCAAGAAATGATTCCACAGAAAACTCTTCCGAAGAAGATAATCCCCCGATATTTGTGACCCAACCAAGAGACCCAGAAATATCTTAAGTAGAGGAGGATCAATAAGGCATGACGGATGAACCAATCCCAGAAAGAAGACATGAACCCATGGCGTCAAAACCAGTTGGAACTTGCTTCCACACTTTCACCTTAGATGATGTCAAGGTTTCAAAATGGCCTCAAAGGATCCAAGATTTCTATACTTGGATGGTGACCAAAAATTTGGTGGAACGAGAAAAGTATATCATCCAGTCAGAACTAACTTCACGGTTCTCGGGAATCCTCAGAGATTGGTGGAATTTTACTTGGGATTCAAGACAAAAATACTTTTCTTACATCCCAGGATTTTTCCTTCAACATCATGATCCTACATGAAGTTTTTTGCGGAGATACTGGCCAAAGACAGGAGAAAATGCGAAGACAACTCTTTGATATAAAGTGTGTGTCATTCGAAAGAAATAACATTGACAGGCATTTTCAAAAAATGGCAAAGATATACTTTGAAATCGGTGGAGACATAAACCTGAAGCAAGCCTTTGCCTCCTCCCTTCCAAAGTTGTTGGCGAGCCAAACCATGACCATCATTGAAGAAAAGTTTCAATCCATAGAAGTCCCACAAGTCGGATACATCAGGCAAGCTATTTTCGTAGCACTGGAGGACATTTGTATGAAGCGCTCAGCCCTAAAACAAATTATCCATCACAACCCAGCGCTTGACAAAGCATGTCGCAGATTCGATCTGATCAGTGGATCAGGATGTTCCTGCAACACATCTAGGTGACAGAAAATATTCAGGAGTTTTAGATGGTCAAGAATTCCAGATGGAAAATCAAGGTCCAAGAGACGCACAAAATATTTCAGACGTAAGGCCAGGAAATTTTCACAACAAAAACATATGCTTTATTTTCCACAAGATTGGACATTTCGCGGAAACGTTTCCCCAATCAAGAAGATCTATCAAGCTCCTTCAAGAAATTGAAGATTACACTGGCATACATCTCGGAAAAGAGGAGGACCTTGAATCCATATTCTCTGCGGATGATGAACCTAGTGAAGAAACTCTATTCTCTATGGATATCTATGAAGATCAAGGCAATGATCACTATCAAATTTCAGAACCAGAGATCGAAGCCCGAGAGGAGATCAACGCTCTCGCAGTCATTCCTCAAGTAGAGCTCAAAGTCTATTCATCCAAATGGGATAGACCAATTCAAGTTATTTCTTTAATCGACACTGGAGATGCTTCCTCACTCATAAATCATGTCGTTCTCCCTGAAGATCAATGGGTGCCACACTTTAAGGATTTCAACACTGCATCAAATGGAATCCTGACTACCATTATCATCACAAAGCATCCGGTTACAATTGAGTTCTTTCCAGGACTGAAGTACTGAACCAAGATGATAGGGTCTGATGTACCAGGAAAAGATCTAATTGTTGGGTTCGACATTTACAGACAACTTAGAGATCAACTCCAGATCAAGGCCAACGGGATAGCTTTCAAGAAGCAGTTCAAACCTTATTCTGAGATTCCAAGGCTATTCCAAATCACCGACGATGAACAAATCAAAGAGATTGAGCGAAATCTCATTGAGCATTTATGTGTTGAATCCCAAAAGGACTTCATGAAGAAAGGGAAAAGCTCGTTATGGAAAAATGAAGAGTTTTTTAACAAGCTCCCTTTCAAGAAGAATAAAAACATCAACCCAACAAAAGCTAGTCATTCAGGCATGAATCCGGATCATCTCCAGCTTGCAAAGAAAGAATGCGAAGAACTTTTGGAATTTGATCTAATAGAGCCATCGGATTCACAATGGGCATGCGAAGCATTATACGTCAACAAAAGAGATGAGCAGACAAGAGGAAAACTCATGTTAGTCATTAACTACCAGCCACTTAACCATTTCCTCCAAGATGATAAATTCTCTATCCCAAGAAAAATGCTCCAGCACGGGGAAAGAAGCAAGATGAAGCAGTCAGGGAAATAAAGGAGATTTCAAAAATGCCAATTCCCTCTACATCCCTTCAGACAGTAAGAAGATACAGCAGACTAATGCCAGCAATGAGTATTGGAGTGCCGTTCTATTTGAAGAAAAAGATGGATAGAGAAAAATATGCGGATATGCCAACGGGAAGTTCAAAGAGGCGGAGCAACATTACCACTCCACATTCAAGGAAATACTTGCACTAAAGAATGGAATCAAGAAATTCAAGTTTTTCCTGATTCACACAGAATTTCTGATAGAGATGGATATGAAGGCCTTCCCAAAGATGATCCAGATAAATGCAAAAACTTTTTCCAATCCACAAATTCTCAGATGGGCTCAATGGTTCTCTCCATAAAAGTTCCAAGTCAGACACCTGAAAGGAAAGGATAATATTCTCGCGGATTTTCTGTCACGACCGGAAGAATTCTCAAAAAGATTTTCCCTGGCAAAGCTGAAGCCAAAGCAAAACCTAACCAGTCACATCTTCATGTTTTCAAATGTATCAGGAACAAGTTCATTAAAGCCAACAGATCATCCACCGGAGTTGTTCAACCTCATGGATCCCTTTGATCCGTCAATTCTTATGGAAAGAATAACTTATTATGAGCTTCAAGTTTTCCGGCAACATGGAGGATCAATTCTCAAGCCATATGGGGTCAATCCAAAATATCCGTTCTGCCATATATTCATAGCACAAGCCAAAGATTTTCCACAATAACTATTATGGTTTTCTGGTACCTATGCCATCAGTACTACATTTTCATGGAATTCAAGTGCAATGTCTTCAAAGATTTTTACAACATTGAACCAGCTCTTAAAATGTTTTTATTATGGTTCAAGCCTAGAAGATACTGGATAAAATATTTCAACGATCCATACAATGCAAATGTATTCATGTTTCATAGGCCAGTGAAGATTATTATTGGAAAAATCCAAGCACAAGCAGAGGCGTCATTCTAGTGGAAATTTCCCGTGTCTATTTTATCCATGGAAGAAGAATACAGTGAAGCACAAAGAATTATCTTCCAGCAAAACAGATGCATCCCAAAATAAATATGGCCAAAAGATTGGGCAAGTTGGAATTATACCAACACTCATCCTCACTGGGAAAAAGTATGAGAAGCAGCAAAGGAATATCAAACTCCATATGAAATCATCCGGGAAAAAATAACTCAAGACATCTCCAGGTTCAGGTTGCGGATCACATCCCTCAATCTGAAGGACAAAGAACATAGTGAAGATGAACCGTCAAATTCCAGGCGTTACTACACAAGATCTATGAAAAGATGCCTAGAAGACAAACCGAGAAGATCAATGGAAAACAATTATCTAAATCCCTGATAATACCACCATAATCCTACATTACCTACCAAAAATCCCTAAAAAATCATCTACCCATGCCAACAAAATTCCACATCCTTCCAAACCATCTGGGTCCCACTTTCACATGCTTTTACATGTTTCCGCATGCCTCCACATGCATCGTCACATGCAGCACACTATTTTCACATGCTCCCACAACCTTTCACATGCTAAACCACGTATATTTCACCCCTGTCACATGTTTCCAGGAGCTTTTTAGTTGTTTTGCCTAAGATCCTTCACATGTAAAAAGGGACCCACTTGTAGATAAGTTTTCCATGTAAGATAGGTTTATTTAAATGCAATTTTATCTTTTAATAACCTCCTAGTCCTATATAAAGGATGCCTTGTAGTAGTTGTAAGATCATCTAGCAATCACCTTGTAAATTATTTTGTAAACCTTTGTGATATATTACATATGAGTTCCTTCTAAATTTCCCTCTTGTTCTTTCTTTCGAAATGGATGGAAAGGTCGGTCCATGTATGAAAATAGAGTAAGAATACTCTAAGAAAGTTAGCTTGTTGAAGTACGAAAGTTTTCTGAGTTATAACAGTTAGGTTGGTTGTAGTACAAAAGTTTTCTGAGTTATGTAGCTTGGCAAGCCGTCCCTTATGGGTTGTGAAGCCAGCCCCTTTGGTAGGAAAACTTTTGAGACTATAAACAAATTAACTGTTAGTGCAGCTTGGCAATAGCCAACCCTTTTTGTAGGAAAACTTTCGTATCTATGATATAGTTTGCTTTCTTGGAATCTGTTGCTTTGTTCTTTATACTATGGTATCAGAGCCATCCCATCCTTTCGGAGGGAGGAACAGTTTACTAAATATGTCTGAGTCGTTTCCATCATCCTCTTCACTAGTAAAAATGAATATGTCCCCTACTCTATATAAAACCTTGCCCAAAAAATATGATTACCTCTATGAAGTCGATATCCTACCCGATGAACAAAAAGTATTTTTGTCTTGAATCCTAAATGAATTCCACAAATCTCTGAGGATTCCCGAGAACCGTGAAGTTAGTTCTGACAGGATGATATACTTTTCTCGTTCCACCAAACACACACGTTAGCAGACTATTCTTTTGGGATGTAATTATTGAATTATGACTCTTTTTGGTTATTTCATCTTGAAATTTGCCTAGGTTATTCGTTATTGCTAAACGTCTTAAATTTAAAACAAGTAAATGTTGCAAATGTTTTGATAAAATAAATGAAACTCACTAGTAGGTTAATGTTGGCTTGCTTGACAATGGTGTTGGGCGCCATCGCAACCTGGGTGAGGATTTGGATTGTGACAACTTGGTATCAGAGCTCAAGGTTCACGTAGATCTCACAAGTTACAGGCAAACCCAATAGAGTCTTGCAGATCGGTACGGAGACGTTTGTATTTATCTTCGGGAGGCTATAGGGTGTTAGGAAATCTCTCTTTATTCATCTCTTATCGTACAGTTGATGGTATACTAAATCTCACTCTTCTATTCTCTCACAGATAGTGAGGACGCGCGCAGTCGACATTCCGGACCCAGGAGGGGCCGCTACCCCCATCGTTAGAGGCCGGGGGAGGGCACGGCTCGAGGTAGGGGACGAGGGCATCCCAGAGCTTCCCTAGTTGCACTGCCAGCAGATCCAACAGAGGATCCCATCACTGAGGAGCAGGGTGAGGCGTCCATAGCAGATCCTGCCCCGTTGGACTACATGACAACGTCGGGATTTCAGGAGGTCATGGGACGTATGATGCGGTTCATGGACACTATGACTCAGGCTGGTTTATTTCTAGCGAACCCAACCACTCTCAGGCGGGAGGGGGATCACAGACCCCTACTGCCCAAGTCGCAGGTCATGCAACAGGAGTTTATCAGACCCCGGGTACACTGCCTATGGGTGGGGTCCGACTAGTAACAATAGCAACACCTGAGCCCAGACCAGTTGCGGACGGTGATCCGCAGAAGTTATTAGACAGATGGACCAGAATGCACCCTCCTGTCTTCGGAGGTGAGCATCATGAGGATGCTCAGGATTTTATTGATAGGTGCAGGGACAGATTGCACAACATGAGGATATTGGAGTCCCATGGAGTTGACTTCACTACTTTCCAGCTAGAGGGCAGGGCCCGTAGATTGTGGCAGTCCTACATTCTTGGCAGACCGGCAGATTCTCCCACCATCACTTGGGAGCAATTCACTCAGCTATTCCTAGACAAGTATATTCCACCCTCTGAGAGGGAAGAGCTGCGGTATCAGTTTGAGCAGCCGGAGCAGGGTCAAATGTCAGTGACCGACTATGAGGCTAGGTTTTTTGAGCTGTCTCGTCATGCACTTATGATACATCCTACTGACGCAGAGAGAGTGCGGGATTTGTAGATGGGTTGCACTCAGGTATTAGGGCCAACATGGCCCGAGAGGTGGAGATGGGGACTCCTTATCAGCTTGTGGTTGAGATTGCTCGCAGGATTGGGGGTTATCGGTCGAGGAGTAGAGAGCAAGGGAAGCAGGATAAGAGAGCTCGATTTTCTGGGGATTTCATAGGTGCTCCAGCCAGGGGCAGAGGTCAGCTTGGTAGGGGCCAGCCTAGTAGGCCCCCATATTCAGCACCCTCACCACCTCCTCGAGGTGCTCCGACGAGGCTTTATTTCAGCGCTATGTCAGAGAGTTCTTATCACCCACCAGTTATTCAGGGTTCCTCCGGCGGGTAATATTGTCATGAGGTCTTCCAGCCCTTATTTTAATGCCATGCCAGAGACTTTATACCGCCCTCCAGCTATTCAGGGTCCTTCTTCCGGGCAGCAGGCTATGGTTCCAAGAGGTTGTTATGAGTGTAGGGATCCAAGCAATATAAAGAGGACTTGTCCCAGGCTTCGGGGCAAGGTAGTGCAGAAGAGTCATCAGCCAATGGTTTCAGCACCGGTGGTCCGGCCACCCATAGTTGGAGGACAGGCTGGTAGGGGTCGTCCTAGAGGTGGTGGCTAGGTAGGAGGAGCCCATTCAACCCATGTCCATCCAGGTAGAGGTCAGTCCTCCGGCTCTCCAGCTAGATTCTATGCTTTCCCGTCCAGGCCAAATGCAGTGGCCTAAAATGTCGTGATCACATGTATATTTCAGTATGCGGTAGAGATGCATCGGTATTATTTGATCTTGGATCCACTTATTCATATATGTCAGCCTTGTTTGCTCATTTCCTGGACATTCCTCGTGAGTCCTTGGGTACTCTTGTTTATGTGTTCACTTCTGTGGGCGATTCTGTGGTTGTGGATTGGATTTATCGATCCTGTGTAGTTACATTTTGTGGGTTCGAGACCAAAGCGGAACTCCTGTTACTTGATATGATTGACTTTGAGGTCATCCTGGGCATGGATTGGCTATCTCCCTATCATGCCATCCTATATTTCCATGCCAAGACTATTACTTTAGCCATGCCTGAGTTGCCGAGATTGGAGTGGAGAGGTTCCTTAGTTAGTGCAGCTAGTCGGGTTGTTTCCTTCCTGAAGGCTCTACGTATGGTCGAGAAGGGATGTTTGGCTTATTTTGCTTATGTGCGGGACACCACCGCCGAGTCTCCGACAATTGATTAAGTGCCGGTAGTTCGAGAGTTTGCTGATGTATTTCCTTCAGACCTTCCAGGCATACCATCGGATCGTGACATTGATTTTTGCATTGACTTAGCTCCAGGCACCCAAGCCTATCTCTATTCCCCCATACTGTATGGCTCCTTAAGAAATTGAAGGACTTGAAGGAACAACTTGAGGAGTTGTTATCTAAGGGGTTTATCAGACCGAGTGTATTGCCTTGGGGTGCTCCAGTGTTATTTGTGAAGACGAAGGATGGGACTATGCGGATGTTTATTGACTATCGCTAGTTGATCAAAGTCACCATCAAGAACAAGTACTCGTTGTCGCGTAACGATGATTTGTTTGACCAGTTGCAGGGTGCTCGGGTGTTTTCTAAGATTGACTTGAGATCAGGGTACCATCAGCTAAAGATTCGGGACTTGGATGTTCCGAAGACTGCCTTTCGTACGAGATATGGACATTATGAGTTCCTAGTAATGTCCTTTGGCTTGACTAATGCCCCAGCAGCATTTATGGATTTGATGAACAGGGTATTCAGGCCTTATATTGATTCTTTTATCATTGTCTATATTGATGACATTCTGATCTACTCACGTAGCCTGGGGGAGCATGAACAGCATTTGAGAGTTGTGCTCCAGACTTTGAGAGAACAAAAGGTGTACGCTAAGTTCTCCAAGTGTGAGTTTTGGTTGGATTATGTGGCATTCTTGGGACATGTGGTATCCGGAGAGGGTATCAAGGTGTATCCTAAGAAGATTGAGGCAGTTCAGAGTTGGCCACACCCTACTTCAACGACATAGATCAGGAGCTTCTTGGGTCTGGCAGGTTATTATCGCCGATTTGTGGAGGGGTTTTCATCCATTGCAGCTCCTCTGACTAGATTGACCCAGAAGAATGCCCCATTCTGATGGTCTAACGAGCGTGAGGCGAGCTTTCAGAAGATCAAGACAGAATTGACCTCAGCACCATTTCTAGTGTTGCCCTCCGGTTCTGGGATGTATACAATTTATTGCGATGCCTCATGCGTTGGTTTGGGATGTGTGTTGATGCAGGAGGGGCGAGTTATTGCATATGCTTCACGTCAGCTGATGTTTCACTAGAAACATTACCCTGTCCACGATTTGGAGTTGGCAGCGATTGTTCATGCTCTTAAGATTTGGAGGCACTACTTGTATGGGGTGCCTTGTGAGGTTTATACAAATCACCGCAGTTTGCAGCACTTGTTCAAGAAGAGGGATCTTAATTTGAGGTTGCGTAGATGGATTGAGTTGCTGAAGGATTATGACATCACTATTTTTTTTCATTCGTGCAAGGCGAATGTGGTTGCAGATGCCTTAAGAAGGAAGGCGGAGAGTATGGGTAGTTTGGCTTTCATTCCAGCAGAGGAGAGACCACTAGCTTTGGACATTCAGTCCTTGGCTAATCGCCTGGTGAGGTTGGACCTTTCATAGCCCAGTCGAGTTCTTGCACGTGTTGTTGCTCAGTCTTTATTATTGGGGGAGATCAAGGCTCGACAGTTTGATGATCCGCACTTGGCAATTCTTGGGGAGACAGTGTTACAGGGTAGTTCCAGGGAGGTTTCTATTGGCGAGGGTGGTGTTCTTAGACTTCATGGTTGCTTATGTTTCCTTAATGTTGATGGCCTGGGGGAGAGGATTCTATAGGAGGCACATAATTTACAGTAGTCTATTCACCCTGGTGATACGAAGATGTATAATGACTTGAGATAGCACTACTGGTGGAGGCGGATGAAGAAGGACATAGTGGAGTATGTGGAGATATGTCTAAATTGCCAGCAGGTTAAGTATGAGCACCAGAGGCCAGGAGGCCTACTCCAGCAGATGCCTATACCTAAGTGTAAATGGGAGTGCATCACTATGGACTTCGTAGTTGGGTTGCCTCGGACTTTGCGGAAGGTTGATGCGGTTTAGGTTATTGTGGACAGGTTGACCAAGTCGGCTCACTTCATTCAGTAGCTACTACTTATACTTTAGAGAGATTGGCACAGATCTACATTTGGTAGATAGTCCAGTTGCACGGTGTGCATGTGTCCATTATATCAGATCGAGGTCCTCAGTTCACCTCGCACTTCTGGAGAGCTGTACAGAGTGAGTTGGGCACCCGGGTAGAGCTCAGCACAACATTCCACCCTTAGACTGACGGGCAGTCGGAGCGGACATTTTAGATCTTGGAGGACATGCTCAGAGCATGTGTGATTGACTTTGGAGGGCAGTGGGATCAGTTCTTGCCTTTGGCTGAGTTTGCTTATAATAACAGTTATCAGTCCAGCATTGATATGGCTCCATTTAAGGCCTTGTATTGTCGGCGATGTCGTTCCCCCATCAGGTGGTTTGAGCCTGGCGAGGCTAAGTTATATGGCACCGATCTAGTGAAGGATGCCTTGGAGAAGGTAAAGTTGATTCAGGAGAGGCTTCGCACATCGCAGTCCAGACAGAAGAGTTATGTAGACAAGAAGGCGCGTGATGTATCAATTATGGAGGGAGAGAAGGTTCTGTTGAAAGTCTCGCCGATGAAGGGCATTATGAGGTTTGGAAATAAGGGCAAGCTGAGCCCAAGGTTTATAGGCCCATTTGAGGTGTTGAGACGAGTTGGGGAGGTTGCTTATGAGCTTGCTATACCTCCCAGTTTATCAAGAGTTCATCCGGTCTTTCATGTGTCCATGCTCCGGAGATACCACGCCGACTTCTCTCACGTGGTAGATTTCAGCACCATTCAGCTAGACAAGAGGTTGGGTAACGAGGAGGAGCCAGTTGCTAATTCAAAGACAGGATCGCCAGTTGAGGTCCAAGAGGGTATTCGCTGTAAAGGTCCAGTGGAGGGGCCAACCAGTCGAGGAGGCGACTTGGGAGTCTGAGGAGGACATGCGGAGCAGATATCCACACTTATTCAGCACTCCAGGTATGATTCTAGACCCGTTCGAGGATGAACGTTTGTTTAAGAGGTGGAGAATATAACGACCTGACCGATCATTTTTTGTTCTAGAACCCCGTGCCCCTAAATAAGACTTCCCGTAGTTGATTTTACTGATTTATAACTTGCGGGATGCTCGGTTCGTGATTCGGAGGAGTTTGGAGTGGTATAAGAACACTTAGTTCCTTAAGGTTGGCCTTGAAGGCCAAGTTTGACTTCAGTCAATATTTTTAGTAAACAACCTCGGAATCGAGATTTGAGAGTTCTGATTGGTTCGTATGACGATTTCAGACTTGGGCGTATGTTCGGGATGGGTTTTGGATGACCCAGAAGTGTTTCAGCGCAAATAGTGAAATATGATTCCTTAAGTTCAAAAATTTAGGTTTGGAACATGTTTTGTGTTATCCAGGTCCAAACGGAATTCCGAGATCGGAAATAGTTCTGTTATGTCATTTATGACTTGCTCGCAAAATTTGGTGTTATTCCGAGTAGTATAGACATGTTTCGGCGTGTTGAAAGTGAATTCAAGAACTTGAAGTTTAAAGTTTGATTCAATTTGGTGTTGGGGTCGGATACTTAGTTTCGTTGTTGTTTCTTGCGTTCCGAGAATTCGAGCGAGTCTGTATCATGAATACAGACCTGTCAGTGCCTTTGGATGGGGTTCCAGGGGGCTCGGGTGAGTTTCGGACCCCTCGGAGCTAAATGCTAAAAACCAGAATTTGCCCAGTCTGGTTTCCTTCTTCGCGTTCGCAGGTGTACGGACGCGTTCGCGAAGGAGGAGTTAGGCAGGGGTAACGGATGCTCTTTGCGTTCGTGATGCCTACCATGCGTTCGCGAAGGGTTTTGGGCTCTGACCATCGCATTCGCGTGATGGTCACCGCGTTCGCATAAGGGTAAGCAACTGGCCCGGGCAGTTTGTTCTTCGCATCCGCATGATACCCACCGCGTTCGCGTAGGTCTAGACCGGCTAGCCTTCACGTTTGCGGGCCCCTTTTTGCGTTCGCATAGAAGGGCCTTCAGGGGCCTGGGCCATTGGCCTTCGCGAATGCGGTGCCCATGTCGCGTTCGCGATGAAGGGGGCAGCTGGGCAGTGACTTAAAAATCGAGACTTAGTCATTTTTTAACCATTTTCTTTCATCTTGGACGACTTGGGGAGCTTGCAAAGGAGAGATTCGACCTAGAAATTGTAAGGTAAGTAATTCCTACCATAAAGTGAGTGTAATACTTGAATTCTTGGGTAGATTAACACACAACATTTGTTGGAATCGTGGGTTTAGAGTAAAACCTAGGTTTTTGATAAAAATGAGAAATTACCAAGGAACTTGTTATGAAATCATTCAAAGCTATATAATATTGATCCTTAGGTTATGGGTGATTATTTCCCTTGAAAATTTCTGGAATCCGAGCATGTGGGCCCGGGGGTGTATTTTGGGATTTTGTAAATTAGGTTGAATTTAATCATTTAAATAGGAGAATTGTGGACTTTTGAGCTTAGATTGATTTATTTATGTGATGTTTGGCTAGTTTCGGGTCCTTGGGCGACGAATTTGGAGTTTCGGGTGCATTCTTGACCCGGAAAGTAGGCTTGAAAAGAGGTAAGTCTCCCTTCTAACCTCATAAGAGAGAATTGTCCCCGTATGTGAAATAACAAATTTATATCCTACTATTTGCGGGGGGCTACGCACGCACGAAATGACGAGAGTCCGCGCGTAGATACTATTATGTTATGTCAGGGTAGTTTAGGATTCACAAGCATATTTTATGTGCCGTATTTGTAATCTTAATGATAATTTAGGTTGCCTAATATCATCGAATTATTAAGTGAACATATAAAAGGTTATATTTTTCCATTTAAATTATTTGTCCTCCTCTGTAAGAATATTCTCTACTAAATTCCTGATTTCCAGTTGAATGTGTGTATATATACGGGTACCCATATCGCATGTATGATTCGCGAGCGGGGTAGCTCTACTATTATGTTGACCGTGTCTCCTGTACGATTCGTGAGCGGAATAATAGATGCATCTATGGTTCGAGCCGTTCGGCCCTTCGGCAGTGCACATTTATTATTTCGTCGTATCGACCGTATGTTCACGACATGTTATGTGTTTGTTAACTGTCTGGTGTTTTTGTGATTATTTATCTGTTGAATATCCTGAAAAATAAAAATTAGTAATCTGTATGATAGAGAACTTGACACATAAAGAGACTTGTAAGGAAATTTGATGTTCCTGTCTTTATCACTTGTTTATAATATCCATTCTTGCTTAGCCTTAAATTTAAAATATGTTTTTTTGGCCATAGTAAGTGTCACGTCAACCTCTCGTCACTACTTCTTCGAGATTAGACTGGATACTTACTGGGTACATATTGTTTATGTACTCATGCTACGCTCTGTACTTAATTGTACATGTTCTGAGGCAGGTGTATCTGGATATCGGTCTGGAGCTCTTCCCTGATTTATATTTGGTTGAGGCTTCACGGTGAGCTGCTTCTCCTGACGACTTCAGCAACACCTTGGAGTTTTCCTTTTGCTATTTCTGTCTATACTTTCCCAGACAGTAGGATAGACTTTCATTTCTTTTGGTTTTACTCTACTAGATGCATGTAGACTTGTGACACTAGTTCTTGGCACACACGTTAGCAGACTATTCTTTTTGGATGTAATTATTGAATTATGACTCTTTTTGGTTATTTCAGCTTGAAATTTGCCGAGGTTATTCGTTATTTCTGAACGTCTTAAATTTAAACCAGGTAAATATTGCAAATGTTTTGATAAAATAAATGAAACTCACTAGTAGGTTAGTGTTGGCTTGCCTGACAACGGTGTTGGGCGTCATCGCGACCTGGGTTAGGATTTGTATATATATATATATATATATATATATATATATATATATATTTTATTTTATTTTGTTTGAATCTTGATCCTCATAGTAGTTTGGTACCATCTTGGTTTTGGGTAAAAAATGTCACGGGTTCAAATCCTGGATTTTTGTGGCAGGATCAATACAGTAAGGTACCTCTCTATTGGGGAATCATTGATAACGGATAATTCATCAAATTCAAAATTGTAAAGGGCATGATGTACAAATAGCACGAAGATAATTTAGTAGTAGTACTTTTTGTTAACACCATTGTACTTAACAAGAAATTTTTTTAATTAGTGGACCACTTGAGCAGCAGTTTTATTCAATCAAATATGGGGCAACATATTGCTGCATTTCTTGAATATCCATTCCAAGGTGAATTCCTGGTAACCTTATGAACTTCACTTTTCCAGCTTTATCCAAAGTTTGTAATCCAAATGTATCCTCTAGGTAAAGATTAGTCTGCCAAAAAAATAATATATATTATTACTCCAAATATATAACATGGTTATTATTGATTTGAATCGTACAAATTGAAAAATAATATTACCTGTTGCGGTGGCAAAATTTGAGAGTAGGATCCATCTTTATAAAAGCCAAACCAAGAACTTTCTTTTGGGTTTATCACACTATCATTTTCAAACTGTAAATATACTCAAAAGAAAAAGGGGATTATTTACAGTGGTGGAGGTAGTGTATGGGTTCAATAACTTTTGATGCGGAGTAAAAATATATGTACAAAAATTCATTAAAATTACAAAAATAATAGATAATGAACCCATAACTTAAAAAATATAACGGGTTCAATTCTAAAAACTTAATAACTTGAACCCATAGAGTTTAAATCCTGAATCCACCTCTAATTATTTAGTACATTATATTATTGAATCTATATATATATATATAAAGTAGGGAAAATAAGTGCTGACGTCTAAGATTCATATTTATCTTTTTTTTCAGATTTTTACTTATTTTTCCTTTATTTTAAGACTTTTTATCCTCCTCCAAAGTGATTATTCAATTATTCAAAAAATGTAACGTCGAATACCCCCTTCCCTATTTAAGGTCATTGTAAACAATAGCTAATAATTACTAATGTGTACTTATTGCACCTTTTATTATGTAATCAATTCATTCATATAATTTGGCCTATATGCGTTATGGATTTGAAAGGGCAAAAACATGGTTACTATCATACTAAATTTTTGGTCCTTAAATACTCTCAATAAGTATTTTTACTAGCATGAAGGTGCATTTCACCGGTAAGAAAAGAGGTAAGATCATATATGGTCTGCATCAAACATAAGTCTTATTATTGTTGGTGAGGAAACAATTTACTCCTCTGTTATTATTTTTTGGGTGATTTTTACTCTCCTTATATTCATTTCATATTATTTGAGTTTTTTTTACTGAGTTACTTGTGTGGAAAAGAACAATTGATCCTACAAGGCCATTTAGCAAGTAACAATTTTATTACCCCAGTATCACCTCTTGACACTCTATCATTGTGGCTTTATTTTTCCAGTTTTTTGTTTTGTTAATGAAGAGGTAAGTATTCATTTTGTGCTTACTTTGTTTGTGTAATTATTTTTAACTTTTTACTTCTTTTACGTTTTAACTTTGTGCTTATGTGCTGCTTTGGATTTTCATCTTCTTGGCTTTTGTTTTGCAGACGCACTCAAAGAGAGGTCTGAGGCTAACAAATAACGACTTATTCTTACTAGTCCTTTCTTTATAAAATACGTAGTATTTGTAAAACTCAATTTAGATATGATAGGAAGAATGTATGATGTTCAAAATGAGAGAGAAACGGTGTAATGGAATTGGATTTCACCCATTTATTTTTTCTTTACTCATAAATATTATATATTACTTGTAATATTTAATGGAGCATTATTTGTGAACAACACTAAGAATACAAAAGTCTCTAATTATGAATAACATTTACTTCTAAATACAATCACTATATGGTGAGGCTTTCCAATTGGAAGGATTGTTCATCGAGACACAATAGTTATTTTTCGCATATGTATGTAGTTTTGTTCCTTGAACATTTGAACATTTTTAACTTCTTTAGCAATGTTCCTTAACTTACTTGCATTGAATATATTTGTTATTATTGTATGGTTTATATCATATAATATTTTTCTTTGTTATATTATTATAACTTTTAATAAATAAATTTATGCAAGAAACCTATTAACTAGTTGATAAATATAAGTGGAGATAAAATAAATGTACCATGATAAGTACAAGGGTCTTCAAGCTGGTGAAACGTTGCTTATAAATGGGACTAGTTGCATTCGGAATGTGATGACCCAAAAGGTCATCCTAAGTAATTCTAGCTAAATCTGTGTTCCGAGGTCCCGAAAGCCTCTGTTAATCTCACCTCGAAATGTGTGCGCAGCCCGGGCGTGTAGCCGGGAAGTCTTTATGTTGAAATTTGATGAAAAATGGAATTTATGATAATTAAATGAACAAAGTTGACTATGGTCAGCATTTTTGGTAAACAGACCCAGACCTGTGATGTGACGGTCCCGGAGGGTCTGTAGGAACATATGGGACTTGGGCGTATGCCCGGAATCGAATTCCGAGGTCCCAAGCCCGAGAAATGAATTTTTAAAGGAAATTATTTTCTGAAAATAATAAAAGAATTAAAAATGAATAATTATTTGAAAACCGTGTTACCGAGCCCGTATTATGGTTTCGGAGCCCTGAACAGGTTTATTATATGTTATGCGAGTTATCTGTGAATTTTGGTGTAAAACGGACTTGGAATGACGTGATTCGGATTAAAATTGGAAAAGTTGAGTTTTATGAAATTTTAAGAAAATTCTAAGATTTTCGAGGTTTAATTCGATGAATTTGATGATATTTTGATGATTTAAAAGCTTGAACAAGTCCGTAGGATGTTTTGGGAGTCGTGTGTGTTTTTGATTTTGAGCCCCGAGGGCTTGGGTGAGTTTCGGGTAGCTAACGGGGTGTGAAAACATGAAAAATCTGGTGTGATGTTGCACGTTTCTGATGTCTGGTGTGATACCATTCGCGAACGCGGCCAAGGGCTTGCGAACGCGGCCAAGGGCTCGCGAACGCGAAGGGTAAATAGTGTGGCTTGGGTTTTGTTCTACGCGAACGCATAAGTCCCAGCTGCCAACCCTTCGCGAACGCGGCCAGTGGCCCGCGAACGCGAAGGGTAAATCCCTCCAGTGATTTTAATAACCCAAAAACAGAACCATTTCGGGATTTCTCCCATTTTTCACAACTCTTCTTCCTCCCCATCCCACCTAGGCGAATTTTGAAGAACTTTTCCTCCATAGCTCCATAGATAAGTATTGTTAACATCATTTTGCTCTTATTTTCATCAACTAATCACTAGATTCTAGGCCTAAAATCATGGAATCAAAGTAGGAATTAGGGATTTTAGATAGAGTTGGGTTTTTGAGAATTTTGGGTGATTCAACCTCAATTTGGGGTCGAATCTTAAAACAAATTATATATTCTAACTCGTGGGGTTATGGGTGATCGGGTTTTGGTCCGAGCCTCGTGTTTGGACCAAGCGGGCCCGGGGTCAAATTTTGGAATCTTAGGAAGAATGCTTTGAAATAAATAATTAGGCTATGGGTTTGATTTATTGAGCCATTATTGATATACTTGGGTTGATTATGTCTAGATAATACTGTTCCGGAGTCGGATTCTAAAGGAAAGTCTGTGA
>MDKH01052615.1:0-30672 GCA_005239495.1 Nicotiana undulata | reverse complement strand
TAACTTCCTTTTGCATGGTCTTGAGTGTTCACACCTTGTGTACTGCAAAATATCAAAATTCTACGATTAAAAAGAGTAAATGCTCTTGAAACGAGCCCTAATCTAAGCAATATGGTATTAAATGTGCCGAAATTCTCCGGCACATCACTTACAGACTCGCATTGCCACCTAGTTTGTCAGATGTTCATCTGATGTTCCATGTGTACATGCTATGGAAGTATCACGACGATCCATCCCATGTGTTAGATTTCACCTAGGTCCAGTTGCACAAGGATTTAACTTACGAGGAAGAGCTGATGGATATTCTAGCCTGGCAGGTTCGTCAGTTGAAGTCAAAGATTTATCCTTCACTTCGTGTGCAGTAGAGAGGTCAGCTCGTTGAGGCAGGTACTTAGGAGTCCGAGTCGGACATGAGGAGTAGATATCCACACCTTTTCACCAGCCCAAGTACCTTTCTATGTCCATTCGAGGACGAACGATTGTTTTAGAGGTGGAGAATGTGATGACCCGATAGGTCATTGATGAGTGGTGATTTTACCACTCATTTTAGCCTCTTCTCATTAGATTTTGTATTGTTAAATGATAACTTGAGGCTGTTGTTAGTGTATAAATGCTCAATTTTCAGGGAAATGATGCTATGAAGGTTGGTGTTGAATTGGACTGAAAGTTGGACAAAAAGCGGTGAAAATGTGCATGAAAGGCTTCAGTGATTCCGCACCTGCGGATTATAGGTCGCAAGCGCGACCTCGCACCTGCGAAGAATTGTCGCCCCTGCGAAGCCAACTCAGGCACACAAGACTCGCACCTGCGGAACCGCAGGTGCGACCAAATGTCTGCAATTGCAATGGAAGTCAAACCAGCCTAATCTCGCACCTGCGAGTAAAATTCACGCACCTGCGGAACCGCAGGTGCGACTAGACATCCGCTCCTGCGGAAAAGTGACAAAACTCAGAACTCGCACCTGCGAGAAATATTCCGCCCCTGCGGAATCGCACCTGTTTGAATCTTCCGCAGGTGCGGTAGTCGGACATCAGATTTGGACAAAGGTGTAAAATCACATTTTCCAAACTTAGCTCTTATATACTCGCCCTAGCAGCACTTTTTTGGTATCTTTGGCAGGAAAATAATATTGTGGATATATTTTGAGCTTTGTAAATATATTTTGAGTAGAGAAGAACAAGTATTGATTTGTGGGTTTGCACACACACTTTGGATTTGTAGATTTCGACATTGTGGTGAAGTTTTCTTTACCCATTTGTGTTTATTTCTTCATTTCCTTGCTTTGTATTGTATATCTAAGTGTGTAGTATTTTTCCAACACTTGAATATGGTTTATGGGAATATTCATATTTAAAGTGTGGATTAAATACCTTGTTGTGCTTATGTATTGAATGATTTTATTATATTTGTGAAGTGGGTGTTTGTTATTTTAATTATTCTTGTTCTTTAATGTTTCCAAAGGGATTAGCTAACCCTAGGACTTTCCCATTAACTCCGAATTAATTTTGGAAGAGATTAGTTGGGGTTGGCAAAGATTAATTAACAAGAACTTGAGGATTTAACCCTCATTTTATAGATTCTACCTAGGGATAGGATTGAACTACTTGTAGCCAAACTCGGAAGTGCTTAATCTCCTAATTGGGTTAGGGATAATTCAATTAGGAAGTCTTGTTAGTCTTTGGGAAAAGCTAATTAAGAAATGTTATCCGTGGCTAATTAACATTACCCGCTCATATTTGTAAAATCGTGAAATACATTGGATCGTTACTCGAGTGTAATACCCGAAGCATCGATACTTGTTGCAATCGATCATTTTACTTGCTTTCTAGGTTAGTTTATATTTTCGCATTTAGTTATAAAAAATTATCAAAAACCCAAAATTGTATTTGTTTGGCACTGCATGATAAGTGATAATTCTCTAGCATTCCTAAACGCTCTCATATTGTTCTCTGTGGGATTCGACCCTAACCTTGTTGGGTTACTATATTTGACAACGATCGCTTACATTCTTTTAAGGTGTAAATTGAGCGTATTAGTCATCTTATGTTTTAGAATCTAATTTTGTGCTTTGAAGCCTTAAATACCTCATATTATCCCTTCTCGATATGCGTGCATAGTCTAGGAGTTTTTTCCGGAAAGCTTTTATGTTAAAAACTGAGAAAGTATGAAATTTTTGTCTTAAAATCCATTTGAGTTGACTTCGTTAAACTTTTGGGAAAACGGACCCGGATTCGTGTTTTGACGGCTCCGGTGGGTCCGTATCATGTTTTGGGACTTGGGCGTATGTCCGGAATCGAATTTGATAGTCCCTACCCCGAGTTATCATACTTTGTTGAAATTTGAAAGTTTAAAAGCTTTATGACTTTGAAAGTTTTACCAATATTTGACTTTATAGATATCGGGTCCGTATTTTAGTTTCGTAACATGGTATAGGTTCATTATTATATTTATGACTTGTCTGTCAAATTTGGTGAGAAACGTAGTTGGTTTGACGTGATTCGGACGTCCGGTTGTTAAAATAGAAATTCATGAGTTTTCATGAAAATTTCCTTTGATTTGATGTTATGTCCGTAATTCTAGGTGTTATTTTTGCGATTTGATAGCGCGAGCAAGTTCGTATGACATTTTTAGACTTTTGTGCATATTTGTTTTAGAACCCCAAGGACTCGGTTGAGTTTCGCATATGCTACAGAGTGAAATTTGACTTAGAAACATTACTGGTGTGCTTCAGTTCTGGTGCACGCCTATGATCTCGCATTTGCGAGGTCAGTCTTCGCATTTGCGAACTCTGCTAGGTTCGCATTTGTGAGAAACTACTCGCATTTGCGAAGAGTAGATGGGGCACCTCAAGTTCGCATTTACGAAGTGGGAAAAGAGGGTACAGTGATCGCAATTGCGATCAAACATTCGCGTGTGCGGAAGATCATGGTTCGCATTTGTGAACCATTCATCGCAAATGTGATGAAATCAGAGATGGGATGGACTTCACATTTGCGGGGTTCGCATTTGCAAACCGCAGGTCGCAAATGCGACATCTACAACTTATCAAAATGGGAGATACACAGGATTGTTTTTCATTCTTCAAATTTTCAAACCAAGAAAACCGTAGAGGCAATTTTTCAAAGAACGCTTCTTCCCCAAATCATTGGTAAGTGATTCAAATCCATTTTCTTTCAATATTTTACTACATTTCGTAGGGTTTTAACCTAAAATCTAGTGTTTTCATGATGGAAATTAGGGGTTTGGGTAGAATTAGGGATTTTTGTGAAATTGGGATTTAGACCTCAAATTGAGGTCGGATTCCAAAAAAAGTTACATAACTGGGCTCGGGGGTGAATGGGTAATCGGGTTTGGTCCGAATTTTGGGTTTGGACCAAGCGAGCCCGGGAGTTGACTTTTCTTGACTTTTTTAATAATGGCCTCAATTGAATCCTTTGTAGTCGTGGGTAATTCTTAAGGCTTAATTTGAATCGTTTGGTTTGTAAATTGCTAGATATTATTAGTTCGGAGGCTTGTTTCAAAGGAAAAATTGTGGTTGAGCATGAAGTGATATTTGGAGCGAGGTAAGTGTCGTGGTTAACCTTGACTTGAGGGCATTAGGGACCCTCGGACTATGTGCTATGTGAATTTTATGTGAGCGGCGTATATGCGAGGTGACAAGTGCTTATGCGTCGCCGAATTATCTGTTTTCCCTGATTTCCTGCTTTTCCTTAATTATCTCATTCCCTGTCTTAATTGTTATTTGATCTAAATGTTTTTCCATGGTTAACTTCTGTATGTTAATCAATGTCTTCACCTGTTAATGATGTTAGATCTTTTCATAGTTTCATGATTTCCCTATATATATTTCATTGTTGATAATGTTGTTACAAGGAAATAAGAGAGAATTATGTGATGTATTGTGGGATCGAGTTGAACGCCGCAACAACCTATGTGTTTCTATTACCTTGAGATGTGTTAGTTTTACTGTATCTTCATCTGTACATTAAGGATTGGTAATTCTGAACGTCATTGGCTTATTTCTTGAAGTTGTAGCTTTTATTTTCAATTGACTGCCTTATTTAATTCTGTATTTCCTTTTCAGTCCTTATTATATAATGCGTACAGGTTGTAGTGTGAGTGACCCGCCTTAGCCTCGTCACTACTTCGTCGAGGTTAGGCTCAGCACTTACAGAGTACATGGGGTCGGTTGTACTCATACTACACTCTACACTTCTTGTGCAAATTTTGGCATTGGTCCCAGCTGATTGAGAGGCGTAGTATCTTGGATTTGCTCATTGGAGACTCAAGGTAGATTTCTAGTGTCCGCAGACCTTGAAGTCCCCTTCTATTTCCCCTTATTTTTACTATTTCTTTTCGTTCAAAACAGTTGTATTTCTTTCAGACTCTGTTTGTAGAAAATCCACTCGTGAATTGTGACTCCAGATCCGAAATATATTAACTATTATGAGCATTATTATTCCGCACTCGGTTTTATTTCATTTTGGCGTAATTGACTTTATTCACTGAATTGAATAATAACTGGCTTAACGCTTCTATAACGTCGGTTTGCCTAACAAGTGAAATGTTAGGCGCCATTACGGTCCCGAAGGTGGGAATTCCGGGTCGTGACAACTAGTTTTCTAGGTGGTGTATCGGGATTTTTTAAATCTTTTTTCTCGGCAGTGACTACTGAAGATATGTGTTACTCCTATTTATGAATTGTTACAGCGGATGCATTTTTTTGGATGAAGTAGTGTCGTGTAAAAGTGGAGGCTCTATGTCTATTTTGTTTTGCATATTAAGTGTATAAGTTGGGTATAATAAGTGTATAAAGTATACTTTATACACTGATTATACACGGATTATGTAGTAATTATGCATTAACTCTACTCTGCATACTAAGTGTATAATGTGTGTAAGCTAGTGTATAATGGATTCAGACTATGATAGATGTTGATGTTTGAGAATGAGATATATAAAAATAACATGAAATTTAAAAACCCACGAGAAACAGTTGGATTTAGAGAGTGTTTACGCTTAAAGATGGATAACAATTGAATTTATACGCGATTTTAAGGATATGAGGACTAATTCAATACAAGTGATCCATAACGTTGAATAAGTGAATTGACGATAGAATAAGTAACCAAACTAGTTGTGATGTTAGGTACGAGCTCGGGTTTGAGCTTAGTGGTTGTTCTGCCCTTGATTCGAAGCCAAATACTTATGAAGAACTATGAGTAAAACAGAAGAACATTGAGTCACTTTTAGAAGCAGATAAAATAAATGTATATTGCGTTGATATACGTGTTGCAGTGTGTTTCTAGAATAAAATAACTCCTTTTATATAATAGTAGAGTTTCATTCCGAGTATAACTCTTAAAAAGGTAAAATTCTTCATTTTCGTTAATCACTAATGAACTCTCGATACGGGCCGAGATCCATGCCATGATATCGGGTTGGGCAAGGATATCACGGACTTTTGTTCATCATGTGCAGATGTTTGGTAATGCTTTCTGAGGTCTTGGAGCTCCAACCATATCTAGGGGCGTGGTCGATGGCTTTGGTGGCAGCTGCTTTGTTTGGACCTTGGTATGAGAGGTTCCTAACTTCGATTCTGATTTCATGTAGTTATGTTCTTGCTTTGATTGCCCCACCAGGAAATCAGGGTGCTCGTTGGCCCCGTTTTTACCCGTATACAGATAGTCCCCTTGTTTCTCAGAGAGTAGGTTTGCCGAAACGATGAGAAATGAAAGATTTTCTCCGATTCCTTCCTCCATACTCTTCAACCGAAACAATAAATAAGTTGAAATTTCCCATAAGTCACCTCGTTCTGACTTTGTACACGTGTAAATCATCGGTTGGTTGCCTCCGAATGCAAAACGTCACGTGTTTCTCCTATAAAAGCTTCTACCATTTGATATGTTTCCACTTTCCGATTAGGCTTCTATCTTCAAATTTCCTGTCTATCATCAACTTCTTTCACACTTTCATATTTTCCCCTTAGATCTTCAATTCTTTAGAATTGTTCTTAGGTTCATACCCAGATTTTGTTTCAAATCTTCAAGTCTTCATACTCTTTTTTCGGCCTCTAAACTTGCTCCTTCAAATCTCCATACCTTTTCTCTAAATTTTCAAGCTTTCTAAAATAGTAATGGCTAAAACTTCTTAGTTAGTTCCTCATTAGGATGCCTCTTCGTTTTCCCATCTAGCCGCTGGTACCAAAACGGACGCTCCCGAAATGGTGTCCTCGAGACGGCTGCTCCGGAAGAGCTGCCATCAATTTGGCTTCCATCGAATCGACCCCCGAGCCCCTCTTGAAAAGTTTTATTCCTGAGGGATGTTCAATTGCGGACGACATCAAGGTTGAGAAGGCCTCATCCAAACAAGACCGAGGTGAATGTGCATCGAGATATATATGCTCTATCACCAAAGATACTCTCCCCATTGTCTGAGAGGACTGTAAATGGGGAGATAAGGACGTGGTAGTCCCCAGGCCCGAAGACGATATCACTACCCATGTGGAGGGGTATTTAAGTGTTTAAACTTATCCTTTCACACTAGGCCCGGTAGACCAAGTTGTTTTAGACTTTTGCAAGAGATACAAGGTGTGCTTGGGCAAATCCAGTCGTCTCTAGGGAGGATCATGATCCTTCTCTGTTATTATATGAATAATACCGAGTCTTGTCGGTTAACCATCGACCACCTGCTCCATCTATTTAGTCCCTGAATTTTCCAAGGGGGACTCATCAAGCTTACTTATCGAACCAGCAAGGCCCCTTTTTAGCATTGACGAGGATCGAGACCGGGGATGTCAGGGACGCTTCATTCGAGTGAAGACTGAGATTTCATATTCCCCGAGAAGTGGAATGCATCCCATAAGTGCATCCTTTCCTTAAGTGCCAGTTCTTCCTCATTTCTATTCTCATCATTTGTATTTGTGGTTGTGAAACTGTTGTCCGAGATCCAAATGTGGCCCCCTGGCTCAAGGATCGGATCAAAGGCATCTGCAAACATATGTCATACTTCGAGCTCTTATGGAGCAAGATTTTGAAGGGTCGATGAGAGGCACGTACTCATTGTAAGATTCTCCTTTGAACATCTATTATTGTGCTCTTAACGTATGTAACACTGATCTTTCTTTTTTCTTTCAGAAGTTTGCCTAAGACCACCGAACATAGGCCGTTAGAAGGTGACGAGGACGTGTCCTTGTTCGTTGATCCCTCCACTACGGGATAGCTTGGGCACGCCGTAGGGGATATAAGAAGAGGAAAAGAAAATCCTTGGACTCTCTAGGTCCCGAGGAGAAGCCAAAGAAGAGGGTGGCTGGTAAGCCCAAGAAGATTACCAGCTCCCGGGTGCCAGATTCTGACTCGCTTCTCCAGCTCAGGGATTAGGCGGAAGAAGATGACATTTTTGTAGCCCATGGTTCGACCCGTCCCAGGGAGAAAGCGGCAGACGAGGGGGAGATATGTTAGGACGACCTCCCTCAGTCTCGAGAGGTCAATATAGGGACGGGGGTTGAGACCCCCCGAGAAGCTGATTCTATGTCGAAGCAAGCGACCGGTGTAATAAAAATTATAGGGAAACCCTCTTACATTGAGTCTATGCTTGAGGAGGCCCAAGAAGAAAAAGATAAGTCAAGTGAAGTAGCCTACGGTGCAGACGAACACCTTCATTCCTTCTCCGATGGTGTGGGTTCATCTACTTTGGAAGATATTTCGGGACTTGGCGGCCTGGAAGTCCCGAAGAAGGATGTATCTTCAAAAGCTAGTGGGCCGAGTTTGAGCCCTAAGTTGGTTAATTAGTTTCCCACTCCGAGTGTGGACCCCGATCGTAACAGAGCTCTTATTCTTATTTCCCCGAAGGATGCCCAAGTTCTATGCTCCCGTGGGCGTAGCTAGATACCTCCAATGTCTAGTGACTGAGGAGGACCAGGCGAAGATAAATAAGGTGGATGTGTCGTGTCTTTTCAATGATGCGTAGAATGCGCTGAACCGGGTAAGGAATCACTAAATCTTATTGAATTTTACTTGGGTTTTGATATCTCTCATGACTTTTGTTGTTTCGCAGGCCTTGGTACTTCACCACAAGAGTTTCCTCTGTACCGCGTCGAGGTCAATCAACTCGATCTTGGTACTTCACCGCAAGAGTTTCCTCTGTACCGCGTCAAGGTCAATAAGCTCGATCTTGAGCTCAGGGAGTAGGTTCGAAAGAAAGATATGTACAAGCTTCTTAGGGAAAAACAAGACAGGGTCGTCAAGGACCTTCAGGCCGAGTTGGATAGGGCTCAGAAGGAACCTTTGACCCTGAGGCGGGAACATGCCGACCTGGTCGAAAAGGTAAAGGTCTTTGAAGTTAGAAACTAGGAACTAGTCATAGTGGATAACGACAAAACCTCTCAAGTCTAACAGAAGATCGACCAACTCCGATTCGAGATGAACGAAATCCAAGCCATAGACGACAGGTGGAAAAGAAAAATGGACCACCCAGCTTTGGAGAAGGAAACCGCCCAGGAAAAGCTGGCACTGATAGAGGTTCATCTTCGGGTGCCGAACTAGAAAGCTTACAAGCGGTCCCTGCTGATCGATGATGTCTGAACACACCTGAGATCAGCTGTCGTAGAGAAGGACTCCCTCGGTAAAAATTATGAGGTAATGAAGTTCAAGTTGGAGTCAACCTCTACCCCTGCCGATGAGATGGTTGTCCAATATAAGGCTGATGCTCAATTGGAGATCAATGCCAAATATATGAGGCGGTTGTCTCGAAGGGATACCCTCAAAGAGATTTACACCCGAGGCTTTAACCTGTCGACTGAGATTGATGAAACAATAAATCTTGAGGCCGTGGAGCAAAAACTTTCCTAGCCTGACCATTGTAGTCCGATTGGTGATTGATTGGTGATTTTGTTGAAGGATGTTCTTAGTTGTTACATTGCTTGAGGACAAGCAATAGTTTAAGTTTGGGGGTTTGATAAGTTGGTATTTTACCAACTTCTCTCCTCTTGATACTTAGGCTTTTATATGGTTTGGTTGAGAAACTAAGGCATTTTTTGAGGTTTCTTGGCATATTTCAGGTATCAAGTGATTTAGAGAAGAAACGGAAGAAACCAACTCAAAACGTGTTTAAAGGAGAAACATTAACTGATGCCAGTGATTGCTCTATGCGATCGCGTAAGGCTATAGGCGCTCGCGGAAGTCCAGTATGGAAAAGCTATGTGAACGCGGTTGATTCTGTGTGAATGCGTAGAAGAAAGATAGGTCAGCGGCTGGTCAACAATAAAGTGCAATCGCGGAAGATTATATGCAATTGCAGAAGACAGTATAGTGAAGTTGTGCGATAGCGGTTGTAAATATGTGATCGTGATTAAGTAAAATGGTCAGCTTGGTCAAACTCTCTATGCGAACGCATGCATTGTCACATGATTGCGTATCATGTTTTCTGGGAAGATTCTGGGCGGACTTGGAAATTCACATCTCCTCAACTTCAAACACAGAAATACATGACCTAGCTCATCTTTGGCATATCTTTGGCTTATTTTCAGTCTCTTAGACTAAAGAGAACAAGTTTAGAAGCTAGGGTTCTTGCACACACACTTGGATCTTGAAGATTTGAAGCTTTTTGTTGAGAATTTGTTACTCATTTATGTTCATTTAATCATTTCCTTTATTTGTATTGATTATTTAAGTGTGTAATATTTTTACCAACACTGGAATATTGTTTATGGAAATATTCATGTTTAAAGTGTGGATTAAATATCTTGTTGTGCTTATGTATTGAACGATTTTTATTTATTATGAAGTGAGTTATTGCCTCTTTAATTATTCTTGTTCTTTAATGTTTCCAAATGGATTATCTAACCCTAGGACTCGCCAATTAACTTCGAATTAATTTTGGGAAAGATTATATGGGGGTTGGAAAGATTAATTAACAAGAACATGAGGCTTTAACCCTTATTTTATAGATTCTACCTATGGATAGGAATGAACTACTTGTAGTCGTATTCTGGTGTGCTTAGTCTCTTAATTTGTTTTTAGGGATAATTCAATTAGGAAGTCTTGTTCGTGTTCGGAAGAAGCTAATAAAGAATTATTACTCGAGGCTAATTAACATAAACTCGCTCATATTTGTAAAATCGTGAAATACATTGGATCATTGTTTGAGTGCAATTCCCGATGCATCCATTCTTGTAGCCATTGATCATTTTACTTGCCTTCTACTTTAGTTTACATTTTTGCATTTAGTGATAAATATTTTCACAATCACATTCCAAGTGTTTGGCATTGCATAATAAGTGATAATTATCTCACTTGCCTAATTACCTATGTATTGTTCTCTGTGGGACTCGACCACGACTCTTAGTTGGGTATATTATATTGCATGCGACTGTGTCTATTTACTTTTTAGTAGTGGATTTGGACGTCATCAAAATTGGCACCATTGCCAGGGAACAATTTGGCGTATTTAGGTTGTTTGAGAAGTAAGCGTAAGTGCTTTGGTCAAAACTTGTGAATATTTGTGTAATTATATTCTTATCTTTGTTTATCTTCTTATTTGTTTCTTGTTTATTTTCTTAGTTCAAAAAATGGCATCATATAATGAAAATTGGTTGGATGGTAGTTGTTCATACTTTGATGATTCTTGTCCTTATTGTGGAGGATCACACTCATGGCAAAATTGTTTAAATTCTTCCAGTGGTGGATTGTGCACACAATCTCAAACCCATGAGTGGAGTATTTGTGATAAGTGTGGTCGTCAAAATGGTCATTGGGATAATTGTGCTTACTTGTCCTTCCCTTCCCCAAGCCCTTGCTAAGACGATTCTACTTTTTGTGATGAAAGTTTTAGGGATATGGAAGTGGAAGAAATTGAGCATAGTCAAAATGGTGAGTTCAAGCTCATGTTAGAATTCCTACTTGAAGGAGGAAACAAAGAGCAAAATGCCTTGGAGGAGCTCTTGGAAAATAGCCTCCAAAATGATTTGGTGCTTGAAAGGTTGAACTTACAAATGGGATAAAATCTTGAAGCTTTAGAGGTCCGAAAAACCTTAGAAGTGAATGATAGCCAAGAACCTCCCTTAGATGTGGAAGCCGAAAATCCTTCCTTGGCACTTGATCAAAACTAAGAAGAACTCTCAAATGCTCAAAATGAGAGGATGGTGCTCATGTTGAATGCGATTCTTGAAAATGAGGAGAAGCAAAGCTTGGAACTCGAGGACTTAAAACAAGCACTACGTCGAAATGATGAGACTATCCGCACTTTGGAAGATCAAATGAAATCATCGATTGAGGCTCATTATGCCTATCAATTTGAAAGTGTGGAAAGAGGTAAAGAAAAATCCAACTCCGAGGAATAAAGTGAGCTTTACCTTGAGGAATCAAGAATTTAACATCCGCCAACCGACTCCATGAGCATTAGTGATGCTAAAAAAAATATGGAACTAGAGTCAAACAATGTAATTGAAAATATGGTTGAGATTGACTCTAGTCCGGGGGAAAAAGAGGATGTCAAAACTCGGGGAGAATTGCAATTTGGAGGTTTGATGTCACATTCCAAGCATTTTTCAACATTGGAATTGTGTGGTTATATGGGAATTGAACTACAAGAGTCAATGAGGGATTGCGAGGAGGAAAGGCGAAGTTCATACATCTTCCGATTTTAGGGAACAAGAAAGCAAAATGACATTCCTCAGATGAATGCCAAGAAACACAAAATGAAGAAATTAAAGTTTGGCTTGATCATTCACTTACCACCCCCCACCGCTCGTGGTCACAAGATTAATTTCAAGTTAGAGGACCAATTCATACCGTCCAAGTGACGACAAAAGAGGTAAATATGATTCGTGTCGTGCCACGACGTTAAATGCGGCGCTTGGTGGAAGGCTACCCATCGTTTTTCAAAAAGTTTAGTCATTTTTGAAATTTTATTTTTTAGAATAGCTTAGTATATTATTTTTGACTAATCTGTCAAGTTTCAAAATTTTTGGAGTTGATTTTATCATGTTGGGGTGACCGGGCAGCCAAAAGCAATAGCTGATGAAAACTGCAGAACATAAAATTATTGCACTATGCGATCGCACAAAAGGCCACGTGTTCGCGCAAAGCAAAATTTTGCTACCACTATGCGATCACGTAACTACACATGCGGTTGCATTTTCTTTGGTGAGTTTGTTCTATCATAACACTAACATCTGCATCCGATCGCAGTTAACAAGTAACTTCTGAACGATTAAAATACTGAAGATAAAAAAAGACACCCACTTTTTTCAAAGCAAAGAAATGATTATGCCCACTCCTCTAACCCCTAAGAATCATCCCCAACTCTTCATTCTTCAATTTCATCACCATTTACATTCATCATTCTTCAAGGTATGTATCTCGTCACTCTACTCCTTCTTAAATTTCAACTTCTCCCTTCTGCTAAAAGAGTATATGAGCAGCCATGTTTTTTCTCTTTTGTCTAATGTTTAGGGCTGAAATTTTAGGGCTTTTATGTGAATATTGTGTGTGAATGTGTGTTTGTTTTCTCGATTAGGTTGGTTGAGTGAGAGGGATGTGACTCTTGAAAGGTTTGTGGCTAGATCTGTGCTTCTATTTACTGTAATTGCTATGAAAATTTGATGCCCATAATGTGTTTCAGGAAATGTCTGAACGAACTTTAACTGGGTGAGGAACAAGACCTTCGCGATCGCGATGCCCAATTCCGCGATCGCATAGTGCTAGTTTTGGCCCTTGGAAAAAATTCTCTCCTCGATCGAGTTGCATATTATGCGATCACATACTTTTAGCTCTGAGGTCACCCACAATTCACTTCACAATCGTGTTGATTGGTCAGTGATCGCAGAACTTTAACTCTGAGAATAAAAAAATTCTCTTCGCAATCGCCGGTTAATTTTCGCATCGCATTACTCTAACCTCCTGACAGCAAAACAGTAGCATTGCAGATTTTAATGTTGTTGCTTTTTGGTCATTTTCTTTGGCCAAGATACATCAAAATACAGTGTATTAAGTACGTTTCCAAGCATTTAACATATGGTCTACTTTTGTAGGTACTTTGAGCATACAATGGCCTAGAAAAATGTTGAAATTGTACAAGAGTATGCTCCCCAAGCGGTGGAAGAGGGATATTTTGACCATGCCAGATTTAGAGTTGTTGAATGTGAAAGGAACTATGAAAAACTCATGTCAAAGAGCATCATCAAAGAAAGGGGCATACACTTGGATAAAGTTGAGGCTAAAATGCCGGATTTTTTCCCACGATTGACTGACAGTGGGTGGATAGGCTTTGCTCCTGAACCAATCAAAGCCAAATACACAGTAGTTCACGAATTCTATGCTAATGCCTTGAAGACCGATTTCCAAGGGGAAGTATATAGCTTTGTGAGCGGCAAGCGAAACAACTTTGGTCCCAAGGTAATAAATGCATATTATATGCTTCCCAATGCTAACAATGAGGTATACAGGGCCAAAGCAAGGGACAAAGGGACCCAATAGTTGGTGGAGAAGCTTCATGATGGGGTAACACTAACTTGGAAATAGTGCACAACTTGGCTATCCATTATTTGTGCCCGAATTGTGCAAGCTAGACATGAGTCTGAGGTGACGCCAGAGAAGGCGATGATGATTGCTTCCATTATGGATGACTTACTAGTGAACATCGGCCAGCACATAGTGAATGAAATTGAGGAAGCATGCAATGGATGTTCTTAAAGCCTATTCTTTCCCTCATTGATCACTCAGTTATGCTATGATGCTTGGGTGCTAAAGGACCCGAATGATTTTGAGAAGGATCCAGGCATAGCAATTTTGTCCATTGCATTGTAAAGGTCCAACTGGAGGGAAGAAGAAGAGAAGAATTGATGTACTATCTCCTTCATTTGGGTAGTTTTTTTAGACTGCCAATAGGTCCGAAGGTTCTTCCATAGTTGCAGTAGGACTACATGTCCCCATTGCTCCACTTCCCTATGGACCTCCCACTATACGCCACTTGTCCCGTCAAATCTATGGCGTCGATGCTCACATTCGCCAACTCATAGTTGGCCTTCCTTTGGTCCACCTGGTGAGAGCACTTCTACTGGGACTGGTAAGAAGTCATCTTTGGATGATCTATTTCAGGAATAAAAAAACAATCAAAAAAAGGTTGGAAGACATTAGTCGAAGACAAGGAAAGATTGAGAGGTGACAGTTGAATTTCAAGGAGCATGAGAAGAAGAAAAGCAAATTTCTATCCAAAATGATGCACAAGTTGAGTTCATTCTATGTCTCACATGAACCAGAGGATGAGGATGATGATGAGGAGGATTCGGAGATCAAATTTCCCACCACCTCAAGCTCCGAGTGGTGCAGTATTCAGGGAGCATTTTTCACCATTTTACTCTATTTTGTTTAGTTGCATTGGGGACATTGAAACATTTCTAGTTGGGGTGGCTTCTTGTATAACTGTGGATATGGTATATTGGTATTTTTTTTTTCATGTATGTTGTTTTGTTTTCATGTGACGTGTTATATTAGTATGTTTACTAGCTTCTTGAAGTATTTTTTATATAGTATGTTTTATTAACTTGATGTTTATTAGCTTCTTGATTTTTTTTATATATAGTATGTTTTTTTGTGGCGATCTCCTTGATTTTTCTTTTCACCACGATTCTTTTTCCGAGGATGTCAATTTCCTTTTTTTTAACCGGGTAACTTTTGGTAAATATTTGTTTCGACGTTTCCCGATGATGGATAGATAGGAGACTTTCTTAAGGGAATTCGTCTTGTAGTTTGATATAGTTTTTATTAATTTAGGAAGAATAAGTGGTTTGAGTTGGGGTTTGTGCCCATTGGACAATTTGTGGCTTGCTTGGTAACAACATGATTTAAACCTCGGTATATGAATTCTTGATCTTTGAAAAAGAAAAATGATTGAAGTAAAGATCATTGTCATGACTTTTAGACTCAATTGTTGGCTCTTTGATTCCCTAAATAGCTTCTTAGGTTGTATCTGACTTCATTGAGTTCATTGATTTCAATTGGATTTTGGATTCGTATTCCAATTGAGTTTTCATGTGCCATGTGTGGTGAGACTTATTGTGAAGTTCTTTTGCATCATTTGTAGTGTGGAACTTGCTCGGAATGTGCTTCAAGGCGAAATCCTAGACTAACTTGGTTTGAAAAATGATGTTAAGCCTTTCTTGGACCGCTATTGTGCCTTAATTTGAGCCTTTAAACTTTTTCTTTGGCAACCATGTTAGAAGCTTTAACACTTAGTTCATTATTGATCTATCTTTTGGCACCATTCCTCTCTATGTACTTTGAAAGTGTAAACATGGGCTAAAAGCCTAAGTTTAGGGGTGAAGGTTGGAAAAGTGTGATGTGAGAGGTGCTTAAAAGGTGAAAGGTTATAAAAAACAGTATTGAACCTTCCTTGAAGAAAGAAAAAAAAAGTAATAAAGAAGAAAAAGGAAGGAAAATAAGGAGTTTTGAATAAAGGGAAGATTAGGTGTGGAATGAAAAGTGAAGAAAGGATGAAAAATGTTTTTGAAGGAAGTGTGCTTTAATTGTTGCAAATTGTAGTGCTTAGGGAGGTTTTGAGTCACTCTTATCCAAATTGTGCCCTATCTTAACCAAAATTCCAAACTACAACCCTTTAAGTCCTGATTGATTTTGAACAAAATTTGTCTACATTAGTGGAGAAATACATGAAGGGCAAGCATATGGTACTACTTATGTGCATTTGTACATTTTTGTGTGAGAGAGTTAATTCTTTCCATTTGATATCTCATTTATGTTTTGAATCGCAATTTATGAGTGTGGGATTATCTCTTAAGCGTGAATACACGTGAGATTTGAGTTGTGAATTTAATCACATTTTCAATTGGGAGGAATAAACGAGGGAAGATAATTGTGATAGAGGCAAGTTTTAAAACTTTAGTGTCATAACTTGGTTGCTACTTTGATTAATGTAGTGTTTGAGCACTTGAACTGAAATAAAATTTGTGATAAGTGTGCGATTCATATGCTTTGGATTAATTGTTGGTACCAACTGAAGTCATTAGAATGTGCTTAAGTTGAATCCTTTTGACTTGAAATGATCTTTGGTCTGCCATTGAGCCTGATTGGTGATTTTATTGAAGGATGTTCTTAGTTGTTGAATTGCTTGAGGACAAGCAATAGTTTAAGTTTGGGGGTTTGATAGGTTGGTATTTTACCAACTTATCTCCTCTTGATACTTAGGCTTTTGTATGATTTTGCTGAGAAACTAAGGCATTTTATGAGGTTTATTGGCATATTTCAAGTATCAAGTGATTTAGAGAAGAAACGGAAGAAACCAAGTCAAAACGTGTTAAAAGGAGAAAATTTAGCTACTGCCAGTGATTGCTCTATGCGATCGCGTAAGGCTATAGGCGATCGTCGAAGTCCAGGATGGCAAAGCTACGCGAACGCGGTTGATTATGTGCGAACGCGTAGAAGAAAGATAGGTCAGCGGTTGGTCAACAATGAAGTGCGATCGTAGAAGTCCAGTATAGTGAAGTTGTGCGATAGCGGTTGAAAATACGCGATCACGATTAAGTAAAATGGTCAGCCTGGTCAAATGCTCTATGCGAACGCAGGCATTGTCACGCAATCGCGTAGTATGTTTTCTGGGCAGATTCTGGGCAGACATGGAAATTCACATATCCTCATCTCCAAACCCACAAATACACGACCTAGCTCATCTTTGGCATATCTTTTGCTAACTTTCAGTATCTTAGACTAGAGAGAACGATTTTGGAAGCTAGGGTTCTTGCACACACACTTGGGTCTTGAAGATTTGAAGCTTTTGGTTGAGAATTTCTTAATAATTTATGCTCGTTCCTTCATTTCCTTTATTTGTATTGAATATTTAAGTGTGTAGTATTTTTACCAACACTTGAATGTTGTTTATAGAAATATTCATGTTTAAAGTGTGGATTAAATATCTTGTTGTGTTTATGTATTGAACGATTTTTATTTATTATGAAGTGAGTTACTGTCTCTTTAATTATTCTTGTTCTCGAACGTTTCCAAAGGTATTAGTTAACCCTAGGACTCGCCCATTAACTTCGAATTAATTTTGGGAAAGATTATTTGGAGTTGAGAAAGATTAATTAACAATAACTTGAGGCTTTAACCCTCATTTTATAAATTCCACCTAGAGATGGGATTGAACTACTTGTAGCCGTATTCAGGTGTGCTTAATCTCTTAATTGTTTTCGGGATAATTCAATTAGGAAGTCGTGTTAGTCTTCGAAAGAAGCTAATATAGAATTATTACTCGAGGCTAATTAACATAAACTCGCTTATATTTGAAAAATCGTGAAATACATTGTAGCGTTACTTGAGTGTAATTCCCGATGCATCCATTCTTGTAGTCATTGATCATTTTACTTGCCTTCTAGGTTAGTTTACATTTTCGTATTTGGTGATTAATATTTTCACAATGACATTCTAAGTGTTTGGCATTGCATAATAAGTGATAATTCTCGTACTCGTCTAATTGCCTACATATTGTTCTCTCTGGGATTCAACCCTGACTCATAGTTGGGTAAATTATATTGCATGCGACCATATCCATTCACTCTTTAGTAGTGGATTTGGACGTCATCAAGACCATAACTTGATGTGTATGTATCATGGCACTCATGGCCATAGGACCGAGGACTGCCGACAATTAAGAGAAAAAGTTGCTCGTTTATTCAATAACGGGCATCTCTGGGAATTTCTAAGTGATCGAGCCAAAAATCACTTCAAGAACAAGGATTCCAAAAAAAAAAAAAAATGAACAAGAAGAACCTTAGCATGTCATCAACATGATCATTTGAGGGGTCGATGTCCCCCAGGGACCAATGCTAAAGCGCACTAAAGTGTCCATCACAAAGGAAAACAGACACGAGATTATATCCCCGAGGGAAACATTTTGTTCAACGATGAGGACACTAAAGACATTTTACAACCGCATAACGATGTACTAGTAATATCTGTACTTATAAATAAATCTCAAGTTAAGCGTGTGTTGATTGATTTAGGTAGCTCGGCCAACATCATTAGAGCAAAGGTCGTAGAGAAGTTGGGTCTAAAAAACCAAATACTGTCAGCAGTCCGGGTGTTGAAAAAATTTAACATGGCATGTGAAACCACTAAAGGGGAAATAACCCTACTGGTGAACACCGCTGAGACCATTTAGGAAAAACATTTCTATGTGATCGAAGGGGAGATGAGATATAACGCTCCATTCGGAAGATCTTCTAATCACAACATAAGGGCAGTACCTTCAACCTAACACCAACATTAAAGTTCCTTACACCGGGGAGGATCAAGACAATGTACGGAGAGCAGCTGAATCCAAAGGAGATGTTCGCAGTTGATGAAGTGCTCCCCGAGCCGGCCATTTCGATATTAAGAAGCGTAGAGCCGGCCAGAGAGGCTAAATTTAAATAGCAATCACCGATGTCGGTCTCGATTAGACCTGAGGGAGGAGGAATATGATTATGGAGTTCCTAGATCGTTCATAACCTGATGATAACGACACACCAAATCGACAGTCGAGGAGATGGAGCAAGTTATATTTCCGAACACCTATATGATCGAAAGGTATACTTGGGCATGGGTTTTACCCCTGAGCTCATGAAAGAAATCATTAGTTTCCTTAAAACTCACATATCATGCTTCACATGGTCCCATATTGATATGACAGGGATCCCACCGGAGATAACCACTCATAAGTTGAGTTTGGATCGGAAGTTCTACCCAATCAAACAGAAGAGGAGACCTCAGTCCGAAGTCAAGCATGCATTAATCAAATATGAGGGATCTAAACTCCTTAAAATATGTTCTATTCGGTAAGTTAAATACTCAGACTGGTTAGATTACGTAGTGGTAGTGGCTAAAGGAAAATAAATTAAGAATGTGCATAGATTACAAAGATTTGAACAAGGCCTATCCTAAGGACTCTTTTCCTTTGCCTAACATTGATCGCATGATCGATGCGACAGCTGGGCACGAGATACTCAGCTTTATCAATGCCTATTCTGGGTAGAACCAAATACGAATGGACTCAGACGACCAAGAAAAATTTCCCTTTATCACTAAATTCAGCACCTAATGTTATAAGTAATGTCGTTCGTCTAAAGTACGTCGGTGCCATTTATCAACGCCTAGTAAAATGGATGTTCAAAGAACGGGTAGTACATTGACAACATGTTAGTTAAGTCCTTGGAAGCAGATGACGATTTGAAACATTTGCAGGAAACCTTAGACATATTCAAGAGATACAATATGAAGCTAAACTCAGAAAACTGCGTATTTGGGGTCAGATCTGGAAAATTCCTTGGGTTGATGGTGTCTAATCTAGGGATTGAGATCAATCTCGATAAAATCAAAGATATAGAAAACATCACCATGGTGGATAGTGTCAAGGACGTTCACAGGCTAATCGGGCGCATCGCTACCCTGGGCCGGTTCCTATCTAAGTCATCAGACAAAAGCCATCGATTCTTCTCACTGCCGAAGATGAAGAATAACGTTCTTGGACTCTGGAGTGCCAATTAGATTTGGAAGAACTCAAACGGTACCTTTTGAGTCCACGTATGTTCCACACTCCGAAGGTAGATAAGCAGTTGTACCATTGTTTGGCGGTATCCGAGGTGGAGTATTAGTCCAGGAAGAGGAAGGTACGAAATTTCCTATTTACTATGTTAGCAGAACTCTAGGCGAGGCGGAAACAAAGTACCCTCATTTGGAAAAATTGGAGCTCCATTTGCTAAGCGCCTCCAGAAAGTTAAAACCATACTTTCAATGCCACCCCATATGTGTCGTAACCTCTTACCCACTAAGGAAGATTATGCACAAACCCGAGCTCTTGGGCCGGTTGGCCAAATGGATCATAGAAATTAGCGGGTTCGATATCAAATATCGATCCCAAACCACCATCAAATCATAAATTTTATCAGACTTCATGGCTGACTTTACGCCGGCCTTAATACCCGAAGACGAAAAGGAATTGTTGTTAACCTCGGGGACTTCCTCGAGAATCTGGAGCCTCTTTACGGATGGTGCTTCGAATGCAAAAGGGTCCGAACTCGGCATCGTGTTGAAGCCGCCTACCGATAACGTAGTTAGGCGGTCCATTAGAACTGTCAAATTGAATAACAATGAAGCCGAGTATGAATCCATGATTGTAGATCTCGAATTGGCTAAAAGCCTGGGGGCGAGGTGATCGATGGTGAGTGTGATTCCCTCCTTGTGGTAAATCAAGTCAATGGGACATTGGAAGTAAAAGAGTAACAAATGTGAAGTTATTTAGACAAATTGCATGTAACACTGCATCAAGTCAAGGAATGGACTCTACAACACGTGCCCCCAGATCAGATAGCGAGGCTGATGCTCTAGCTAACTTGGGGTCATCGGTTGATGATGAGGAATTAGGTTCAGGAACAATTGTACATCTCATGAAATTGGTAGTGTAAGAAGGTCATGCTTAAATAAACTCAACAAGTTTAACTTGGGATTGGAGAAACAAATCCATAGATTATTTGAAGACTGGTAAGTTTCCCTCAGATCCCAAATAATTGAGAGCTCTGCGCACGAGGGCGGTAAGGTTTAGCCTGTCCGAAAGGACTCTGTTCAGAAGGATAATCGACGGCCCGCTTGCCATATGCTTGGGGCCATGAGATATGAAGTCACTTGCGGAAACCATTCGGGGAAGAATCTTTGGTTTGAAAGATAATCAGGGTCGGCTGTTACTGGATCGACATGGAGAAAGATGCGAAAGACTTCGTACGAATATACGATTCCTGTTAGAGACACGTACCGATGATCAATCAACCCATAGAGTTACTACATTCGGTCTTGTTCCTATGGTTGCTCGTGAAGTGGGGAATAGACATCATCAGTCCCTTGTCGTGGGCACCTGGTAAGGCTCAATTCATACTGTTTACGACCGATTATTTTTCTAAATGGGTCGAAGCTCAAGCGTTCAAGAAAGTCCAAGATAAAAAACTAATTGATTTCATTTGGGACCATATAATATGCCAGTTTGGGATACAGGGAGATCGTGTGTGATAACGGGAAGCAATTCATCAGCAGCAGGGTTAACGAGTTTCTTGAAGACCACAAGATTAAAAATATACTATCGACACCCTATCATCCTAGTGGGAACGGACTAGCAGAATCTACAAACATGATCATACTCCAAAGAAAAAAAAGGTTGGTCGATGTCAAAGGGAAATTGAAGGAAGTTCTGACCAAAGTCTTGTGGGCATACGTACAACTTCGAAGTCTAGTATTGGGGCCACCCTATTTTCATTAGTCTACAGTGCTGAAGTCTTAATACCGATCGAAGTGGGAGAACCGAGTCTTAGTTTTTGATATGCGACCGAAGAATAAAACGGTGAGGCCATGAGCACGTGCCTAGAACTATTGGATGAAAGGTGTGAGGCTGCCCTAGTTCGATTGGCCTCCTAGAAATAGCGGCTAGAAAGATATTACAAACGAAGAGACAACCTCCGACAGTTCAAGATCGGGGACTTGGTGTTAAGAAAAGTAACATTTTTTACCCGAAACCCAAATGAGGGGAAGCTGAGGCTGAATTGGGAAGGGCCATATCGAGTTGTCGGAATTACCGGCAAAGGCTCGTACAAACTCGAAGTAGGAAACGTTGCACAAATACTGATCAACTGGAACGTGACGCACTTAAAGCAGTACTACTTCGAAGGTACGATCTCATTTTTGTTTTTATAATATTTTGAATTGGACTAACATTTGCAGGCAACGACTAAAGGATAATGTGACTATTAGGTCTGAAAGAACGCATTGCACTATTTTTACCTTGAACTGTTTTGTCCCAAATGGGGGTTTTGGCAAGGTTTTTGACGAGGCAACAGTAAATCATGCTAACTGAGATTTGAAGGTCGGTCTTAAACTGGAGTCAATGGGCGCATCAACAGTATTCGATACTTCTCAAGATTGACCTCGAATACTAGGGGCCATCATCATCGGGTTAAAGTTCTTAGCAAGGAAAGAAGGAAACTTTGTACTTGAATAGCTTAGGCTCGGTGGTTAGGATTTATTGTAAGGGAGAAACGGTCAAGCGAACCATGCCCACATAGGCCACCTTAGCCATGATACAAGCTTTTACATGCTTTCGATCATGTACTTTACACATAGAAATGAAAGAAAGTTTCCAACTTTCTATTGAGCATTTTTTCCCCTTAAAACATAGATCCCAAAAGCCCAAGGGCTACCCTTATTGGGGGACTATCGAGCCCAAGGGCTACCCCTATTCGGGGACTATCGAGCACAAGGGCTACCCCTATTCGGGGACTATCGAGCCCAAGGGCTACCTCTATCCGGGAACTATCAAGCCCAAGGACTACCCCTACTCAGGGAATGTCATCTGAAAAATGTTCAGGAAACTTGATCTACTAATGAGCGTAAAGTTACTTATTATTTATTCCCACTTTGCGTCTTTGTTTTGACTGATTCGATAGAGATTTGGTCGGATCTGGGTCTAATATGTTGTCTTTTAGTGCAGGTGATGCAGAGGGAATCAATGGACGAATAGTGTACTTAGTGGGAGGAAAAAGCGTTGAGCAGGAGGAAAACCCAGGTGCGCGACTGCGCACGAGCAACCCCCACCGCGCACTTGAGCGGCAAGTGACACAGAGTTCTTCCAGAGGTACGCAACCATGAGCACGGTCACACTTTTAGGTGCGCAGCGTGCATATCCGCCTTCGGGAATTTGACCCAGGCCTATTTTTTTAAATTTGGAGGCGGCCTTTTTTAACCTATATGAATGATAAGAAGGGAAATAAAGAAATATTGACACTCACGGAAAGACTGCACTTACGAGATGCATTCCACTTCTTGGGGAATGGCATGAACTCGGGAGGAATCAAGTCTTCAGTCTTCATCCAAACAAAGCGCCCCTACCATTCGGGGGACTGTATATATGGAGCAGGTGGTCGATGGTGAACTGACAAGACTCGGTGTTATTCACAAAATAACGGAGGAGGATCCTGATCCTCCATAGAAGCAAGTGTATTTTCCCAAGGAATACGTCGTATCTCTTGCAAAAACAAAAAACAACTAGGTCTACCATGCCCAGTGTGAAAGGTAAGTGTAAACACTTAAATATCCCTCCACGTGGGTTGTAAGGACCGGTACTACTACGTCCTTTCCTTCTCATTTACAGTCCTCTCAGACCATGGGAAGGACATTTTCGATAATAGAGCATATATACCTCGATGCTCATTCACCATGGTCCTTGTTGGGTGAGGATTTCTCGACTTTGAAGTCATCCGCGATTGAGCAACCATCGGGTATAAAGCTTTTCATTGGAGGCTCGGGGGAAGATGCACCTGAGGCATCCACTTCGGGAACAACTGCCTCAGAAGTAGCCACCTCAGCATCTGTGACCGGGTGGGAAGATGAAAATGCAACCGGTTGAGGAACTGATTTAGACATTTTAGCCATTGTTATCTAAGGAAGTTTGAAAATTTAAAGAAAAAGATGGGGATTTGAAGGAGCAAGTTTAAAGGTTGAAGAAAAGAGTGTGAAGACTTGAAGGTAATATGAAGATCTAGGGAAAAGCCTAAGAACAGTTGCAGAAATTTGAAGATCAAAGATGGAGATACCAAGGTTTTAAAGAGTTGGTAATAACTAGAAGGCCCTAAGGTGGAAACTTGATCGAAAAGTTGAAAGGGGAAGTATGCGATGCTTCGTATCCGAAGATGACCAGTCGGTGGTCGACACGTGTCCGGAGTTAGAATGACACGAATGATGGGACGTTCCGACTTCGTCGTTGTTTCGGTCATGACGTATGAAGGAAGGAACTAGGTTTCATATATCGTTTCTCCTTGTTTCGGTAAACCTACTCTCTGAAATATGAGGGTACTATCTGTATATGGGTAAAATCGGGGCTAGTGAGCACCAGGATTTCTCGGTGGGGCAAACGAAGCAAGGATATAACTACACGGAATGAGATCGAAGCCAGGAACCTATCGTACTACGGCCCAAATAAAGCGCTTAGCACTGGGGCCATCAAGACAACGCCCCCCGAATCTGGTTCGGGCTCTAAGACATCAGAAGGAATAACCAAATGGTTGTACACGACTAACGGAAGGCCGTGATATCCGCGCCCTTCCGGAAATCACGGCGTGGATCTCGGACCGTATTGACAGCGGATCGGTGCTTGACGAAAAAGACGATTTTTACCTTTATTGGAATTTTACTTAGGGCAAACTTCCCTACTATATAATGGGATGTTTAATGTTCAATAGGAACTGTAACACACATATCAAGGAAATAACATTTATTTTCTCTGCTTCTAAAAGTTATTTAAAGTTCTTATTCATGATCATAGCTTTTGATATATATATATATATATATATATATATATATATATATATATATATATATATATATATATATATATATATATATATATATATATATATATATATATATATATATATATATATATATATATATATATATATATATATATATATATATATATATATATATATATATATATATATATATATATATATATATATATATATATATATATATATATATATATATATATATATATATATATATATATATATATATATATATATATATATATATATATATATATATATATATATATATATATATATATATCTTGGTTCTGAATTGAAGACAGACATATTGTTAAGTTCACGACCGAGCCCGGACTCGATACCATAACTGGTTTGGCTAATTACTCTATCATTAATTTGCTTATCTAATATTATTGATCGCTTGTATTGGATTTATTCACATATCCTTAATACCACGTACAAATTGAATTGTTATCCATTTTGAGGGTAAACAATATAGTAGTAGAGTTCCACTCCTAGTATAACTCTAAAAATGTAAAAATCTTCTTTTTCTTTAATCACTGATTCGTTGTCGATACGGGTCGAGATCCACGTCGTTATATCTAATTGGGCACGGATATCATGGACCTTTCTTTATCGTGTGCAGGCATTTGGTAACGCTTTTCGAGATCTTTGAGCTCAAACCAGATCCGGGAGGGGGGCATGGTCGATGGCTCCGGTGGCAAGTGCTTTGTTCGAACCTTGGTACGAGAGGTTCCTAGCTTCAATTATGATCTCTTGTAGTTATGTTCTTGCTTCGTCTGTCCCACCAGAAAATCGGGGTGCTCACTGGTCCCGTTTATACCCGTATATAGAGAGTCAAAGTGATTTTTGAAGAACCAAAATCTTTTGGGTTTTGGCTTCAATGGCAGAATGAAGAAAAAGCTAGAAACACTTGTTTTGCTAAGCCTTTTTGGAATGGTGGTAGTTTCTGAAGAATCCTTAAATGACAGAGAAAGGAAGAAGCATGCTGGTGAATATTTGGTAAAACTTTTTGATCGAATGTAAGGTTAAACCAATAACTATGAAGATGAAAAGAAAAAGTAACTATGAATAGATAATTTCTTTGTGCCATTGACAAGAGTTCTTAGGACTTAGGTAAAAATTGATTTTGAAATTTTGTTTGTTAAGCTTTTAAAAAAATAAAAAAAATGGAGTTACTAACAGTTTACCCAAAATTGAATTTATGGTTGAATAAGTAAGAAATATTTATGACTATTTTTAGCGAATCAAAATTTATGGCTAAGCGGGCGTAACCAAAATTATTTGGGCGGCTAGTTGTGTTTTTTTTTCCGTTGTTGAATACTTCGTCCCCCTCACCCCCTCCATGTATATGCAAAGGGCCTTCCCCCAACCCCCACCCAATTATTGAGATTTTTTTCCAATTATTGGGCCTTTTTTCCCCACATAACTCTATGATCTTTTTTCCCTTTTGATCAGTTGAAGTCTTAGGATTTGAAAGATGTTAGAACATGAAATTATCAAAATGTTGTATTGTAATTTTCTCATTTCTAAAATTTTATATTGTTCGAACTCCTAATTAAAATATTTTCATTTTATTTTGAATCCTTCAAAAATATATTATTTTTATAGTTTGTAAAATCCGGACAACATAGCCTAAAATATATTATAATATGGATTTTAGTCATGGACTAAGCTTGTTGAGTGAATTTATTGTTTTTAGGAATGAAGTGAAAAGTGGAGATGGAAAAATGAAAAGCAAGCAAAAGAGAAAAAGAAAGAACGATTCTCCTCTCCACAATATATATAGTTCCGGTGCTTCTACCGACGGTTTCTGCTAAAGATTATAAAAAGGTTTTATGAGGAATAAAATGAAATATTCTCCATATACACACTTCTGGTACTTTTGCAGGTGGTTTCTACCAAAGATTTTAAAAAGGTTTTCTCTTCTTCTTTTTTTGAGCATAGATTATATAGATGATTTATATTATTTCAATTTCGCAACTTTGTTTCTTCATTGTATGTTTTTTTTTTTCTTTTTTTGGGACAAGGTCAAATTGTCCATCTACTATTTGAAAAGATTTTTGGTTGTATTTTACTATTATGACAAAATAGCCTTTTTCTAGGGGTGTCAAGTAGGCGGGTTGGACTGATTTTGAGAAGCTTAAAATAGGATGAGTTAATAAATGATAATGACACACTTAAAATTTGCTTGGGACTGTGTCAAGATGAGCTAACATTTGAGTGTTAGCCCAATCCGACTAGCTCTTACAAAGCTAAGTTTTTTCTTTTTTATGGTCATATATTACAGATCAAATAAAAAAATTATTTTTAACATATTTCCGCAAAGTTACTCATGAACTAATTTGGTGTAAAAATCAGCTCAACTTTCGATGGATTGGGTCAAGATCGACTGAGTTCAATAAATGGCCAGGACAATGACCATCACAACCTTAGACAAGTTGGGAGGATTAAATGAGTATCGGCTCAAATTACCACCCTACTACTCTGTCTTTACTTTAAAGGTTCAAAATACCCCTCTCTGTAATGGCCTCAACATGGAAAAAAAATTGACATTTTCTCCACGTGAATTATGTGGTTGAACTTTGACTCTTGTTCCCAGGACTAAGGTCTGCGATATTTATTGTTCTTACCAAAACCTACTCTCTAATCAGTCGAGCATCAAGACCTTTTCTCTAATTGATAATGTCAAACCATTAAACTTCACTTGGAGCTATAGCTCTCCCCACAATTCCAACTCGACCAGAGAATTAAAAGACATATGGTATGTCTTTCTATCCACCTGATTGTTGGATTGAATAAATTTGTCTCTGATTCAAATATCATCTCTCCTTATTTTATATACTTAATAGTAAAGGGTATTGTGATTCAAATGAGGAGAGAAGATAACTGAGTTAGAATAAATTTTCACGTGGCATGCCATTCTCATAAAGATACTGTCAAAGCTTTTTCTACCGCTATTAGTTTGAGATGAGTATTTAAAAAATATTAGGTAAGATCGAGGTTTGTTTGTCCCAATAGTAAATGGAGATAAAGATAGAACCTTTTTGAATAGTTGAGATGCAAAATATATTTATTATTTAGTACCTGGATTAAAATTATACTTTATTATTTAATTGATTTTTGACTCTTTTTGCAGTCTACAATATTTAATGTTTTCAGATATCAAGAAGGAATTAACTTCTTTTTTTCAAAATTTCCCTTGGAGTAAAGAGCCTATGTGTATTTGTTATATTTTCAATGAACAAATTAATGTTAATATGGTAAATTTTATTGTTAATTAATGCAAAAAGATGAACTCCTTAATATGTGTTAAATCTGTGATTGATGATGAGCTTGAAGCTCGATCTGGAGCTTCAATGGAGTCCTTTTATAGTGTTTTGTGAAAGAGAAGTCATGAGAGAGAAATAGGAATTGGAAAATTGAAAGGTCACTCTTATTTCTCAGTGTAGTACAAAGTATATACAAGTCTACTAACTAACCCTACCAAATGTACAACTAACTAACATTACATATGGAAGTATAATTATACAAGTCTCAACACCCCCCCCCCCCCCCCCACCCCTCAAGTAGAAGGTGTTGTAAACACTATCAACATGCCCAATATCGCTGAATGCTTTACTCCTGTTAGGGCCTTGGGGAGAACATTAACTAATTGATTGTCTATTGCTACATGATGGAGTGAAATCAACCCTTCCTGCAACTTGATCACAAAATGACAGTCCACCTCGATGTGCTTGGCCCCATCATGAAACACAGGGTTTCTACCTATATGTAGAATCAGTTAGCTATTACAAAAGACTTCTACAGGTTTAGAAAAAAGGGGCACTGTAAGCTCTTGAAGTAATATGCATAGTCACACCAGCTCCCCTACTACTTTTCTGAGTGACATGTATTCTGCCTCGGCTGATGATAGTGAAATAGTCTCCTACTTCTTGGATTTCCAGCACTCGTGACTATTTGCTAATAGAATTATGTATCCACTCACTGACTTCCTTGAGTCTAGGCAAGTAGCCCAATCAGTGTCACAATAAGCTTTGATGTTATAATTTGCATCATGTGACATGAACATCTCCCTGGTAGGATCAACTTTCAAGTACCTGAGTAAGTGAAAAGTTTCCTTCAAGTGGGGCTCTCTTGGATCTTGCATGAATTGGCTAAGGTGTTGTACACTATAAGCTATGTGCATCCTTGTGTTGGTAAAAAAGTTCAATTTTCCAATTAGTTTCCTATAATAGGTTGGATCAGTTAAGGCAGTGCTCTCTTTAGCTTTCAACTTCATTGTTGGATCAAGTGATGAGGGAAAGCTACTGTAGTAAATACAATTGTGCTCCTTTATCATATCAAGAACAAACTTCTTTGTGCGATTACAACTCCATCAGCCTTATAGGGTATCTCTAGCCCCAGAAAGTAGTGTAGTTTTCCTAGGTCTTTGATTTTGAAGCTGTCATGTAGAAATGCCTTCAGTTCCTCTATCTCCTTTTTGTTTGTTCCTATCAAGATCACATCATCTACATATACTGTTGACTCAGATGTCTTCTAATAGAAAAGTGAGTAATCTTACATAGAATGAGAGTATCATTCGCAACATAGTGCGTCACTCAATTTGGCATACCAGTGTCTACTTGCATGCTTAAGACCATAGAAGGACTTCTTGAGTTTGCATACTAGATTTCCATTGTCTACTACTAAGCCTTGTGGAAAATCCATATATACCTCATCATGGATATCCTCATGAATAGGCATTATTCACATCTAACTGGAATATGTCCCAGTCTTTCTTGACTGCAGCAACTATGAGGGCCCTTATTTTTGTGATTTTCACCACACGGTTGAATGTTTCCGTATAATCAATTCCAGCTTAATGGGTATATCCCTTTACAACCAACCTACCCTTGACCTCTCTATGCTACCATCTGCCTTTGTACACCCACATACACCATATAGCTTGATTTCCAACTGGTAATGGTACTAGCTCCCATGTGTTGTTGGCATGCAATGCTTTAAATTATTGTGTCATGCCTACTTGTCAGGCAGGATTCACACATGCTTCTTACTATGAAGTAGGCTCTTTATCACTACAAATACTTCTCACACATACTGATTTCTTGGCTTAGATTCTCAGTAGGTACATGATGGTGGAGATAAAATAAGTAAGAGAAAATGGTGTATTGTTTTGGTGATTAATATTGTGTTCACTGATGTTTTGTGTCACGACCCAAATTCCCACCCTTTAGGCCGTGACTGCGCCTAACGTTGAACCCGCTAGGCCAGCCAACGTACAACTTGTAATAATAATTTAAAACTAATTTAATAAGAATTTAAAAAGCTAACCTTTCAACTTTAACTAATTCAAATCATACACTGGGATAATAGTGGGAAACCGTTTAACCGTACAGCAACAACATACCTTCCCCAAAAAGAATCTTTCCAACATCGATAATAAAAATAACAAAACTTGAACGCGGAAAAGAGGAACATAACAATCATAACATAACGTAAAACTTCCCAAAACCGAGGTGTCACAATCTCACAGACTAGCTACTAGAATACTAAATACAAGTATGGAATGAAAATACAACACTGTCTTGCAAATAAGGAGAAAGACAATGAAGCGGTAAGGAAAGAAGCCTCGGAATCCATGAACGCCAGTGTACACCTCGAAGCTCTGACGTGGACTGAAGGTATCTCCCTCAGAACGCTCCACGGGGTCCGGTAGCAGGGTCTGCACAACACAAAGAAGTGCAGTGTAGTATCAGTACAACCGACCCCATGTACTGAGTAAGTGACAAGCCTAACCCCGGCCGAAGTAGTGATGAGGCTAGACTTAGCATAATACGATCACCTGTTCTAATCTAAGCAGATATATCTACAAGAATTAACCGATAATGAAGACAAGTATGATCAAATAGAAGAGATATGTGAACAAAAAAGGGGAAACATATTAACGGGGCGGCAATAATATCGGAACTTAAACGATAAAATAAGATATGTGTACATACTGGGGATACAAGAAAAACTACATCGAATTCGCAACAGTAAAGTGAGAATGCAGCTGGAAAGTAAAAATAGAAATCGAAGAAAACAGCTATCAGTATACGGAAATCAATCAAATAACAGAGCAAGGCATGTCCCCTCGTGCGTAATCTCAAATATCAAATCGGCATGGCATGTCCCCTCGTGCATATATAATAATATCAACACTCGGCACGGCATGTCCCCTTGTGCATAACCAAAACATCACCCCTCTTCCTTACCAGAACAGTATAATTATCAATGGCAAGGTAATTTCAATATAA
>ML245933.1:13401-38344 GCA_005239495.1 Nicotiana undulata | reverse complement strand
AATAATCTTGACCTTATCTAAGGCCTCCTGAACTAAGTTTGTCCCCAACAACCGAGCCTCTCCTGGATCGAACCATCCAACTGGTGATCTGCACCGTCTACCAAATAACGCCTCATAAGGAGCCATCTGAATGCTCGACTGATAACTATTATTATAAGCAAACTCCGCTAGTGGCAAGAACTGATCCCATGAACCTCCAAAGTCAATAACACAAGCACGGAGCATGTCCTCCAATATCTGAATGGTACGCTCGGACTGTCCGTCAGTCTGAGAGTGAAATTCTATACTCAACTTCACAGGGGTACCCAACTCACACTGAACTGCCCTCCAAAAGTGCGAAGTAAACTGCGTACCCCGATCAGAAATGATAGACACGGGCACCCCATAAAGGCGAACAATCTCTCGAATATACAACTCAGCCAACCTCTCTGAATTATAAGTACTAGCCACTGGAATGAAGTGTGCTGACTTTGTCAGCCTATCCACAATCACCCAAACTACATCGAATTTCCTCTAAGTCCGTGGGAGCCCAACAACGAAGTCCATAGTGATACTCTCCCACTTCTACTCAGGAATCTCTATCTGTTGAAGCAAACCACCAGGTCTTTGATGCTCATATTTTACCTGCTGACAATTTAAGCAATGAGCCACATAAGCCACAATGTCTTTTTTCATCCTTCTCCACCAATAATGTTGTTTCAAATCTTGGTACATTTTTGTTGCACCTGGGTGAATGGAATACTTGCAGTTGTGTGCCTCCTCAAGGATCAATTCACGGAGGCCATAAACATTAGGCACACACAACCTACCTTGCATCCTCAAAACGCCATCATCTCCAACCGTAACCTGCTTGGCATCCCCGTGCCGAACCGTGTCCCTAAGGACCGCCAAATGTCGGTCATCATCCGCTCTCAGATACGATCAATTAGAGAAGACCGAGCGACAGTACAAGCTAGGACACTGTTGGGCAAAATATCCAATCTCACGAACTGATTAGCCAAAGTCTGAATGTCTGAAACCAACGGTGTCTTGCTAACTGGGATATACGCAAAACTGCCCATACTCACCGCCTTTCTACTCAATGCATCGGCCACCACATTGCCCTTCCCCGGGTGATACAATATAGTGACATTATAATCTTTTAACAACTCTAATCACCTCCGCTGCCTCAAATTTAGATCTTTCTGCTTCAATAAGTACTGGAGGCTGCGAGGGTCAGTAAAAATCTCACACAGCATGCCATAAAGATAATGCCTCCAAAATTTTAAAGCATGAACAATAGCCGCCAATTCTAAATAATGAACATGGTAATTCTTCTCATGGACTTTCAACTGACGAGAAGCATACACAATCACCCTGCCATCCTGCATCAACACTGCTTCAAGGCCAACTCGAGAAACATCACAATACACCGTGAAAGAACCTGAATCTGATAGTAACACCAACACCGGTGCTAAAGTCAAGGCTGTCTTGAGCTTCTGAAAGCTCGCCTCGTACTCATCTGGCCATTTAAATGGGGCACCTTTCTGAGTCAATTTAGTCATTGAGGCTGCTATGGATGAAAACCCCTCCACAAAATGACGGTAGTAACCGGCCAAACCCAAAAAACTCCTAATCTCCGTGGCTGTGGTGGGTCTAGGCCAGTTCTTGACTGCCTCTATCTTCTTAGGATCAACCTGAATACCCTCAGCTGATACGATATGACCCAAAAAGGCTACTGAATCTAACCAGAACTTGCATTTAGAAAACTTGGCATACAACTGATTATCCCTCAAAGTCTAAAGTGCTATATGGAGATGCTGCTCTTGCTCTTCCCGGCTGCGGGAGTATATAAGAATGTCATTAATGAACACGATCACAAAAGAGTCCAGATGTGTCTTGAAAACTCGATTCATTAAGTCCATAAAGGCCGCCGGAGCATTAGTCAGCCCAAAAGACATAACCAAAAATTCATAGTGCACATACCTCATACGAAAGGCTCTCTTAGGGATATCAGACACCTAATCTTCAACTGATGGTAGCCTGACCTCAAATCAATTTTCGAAAACACTCTAGCACCCTGAAGCTGATCAAATAGGTCATTGATTCTCAGCAGTGGATATTTATTCTTGATAGTAACTTTATTCAGTTGCCTGTAGTCTATGCACATTCTCATTGACCCATATTTCTTCTTTACAAACAAAACTGGTGCACCCCAAGGCGAGACAATGGGTCTTATGAAACCCTTATCTAGAAAATCCTGTAACTGTTCTTTCAATTCTTTCAATTCTGGTGGGTCCATCCGATATGGAGGAATGGAAATGGGCTGAGTACCCGGAGCCACATCAATACAGAAATCAATATCCTTTTCAAGCGGCATACCCGGGAGGTCTGCAGGAAATACCTCAGGAAACTCACGCACGATAGGAACTGACTCTATAAAAGATACCTCAGCATCAGAATCATGAATATGAGCCAAATAAGCCAAACACCCTTTCTCCACCATGCGACGAGCCTTAGCATATGAAATTACCCCGCTGGGAGGATGACCAGGAGTCCCTTTCCATTCTAATCGAGGAAACCCCGGTAAGGCTAAAGTAACCGTCTTGGCGTGAAAGTCAAAAATGGCATAATAGGGCGACAACCAATCCATTCCCAATATAATATCAAAGTCAACCATGTCTAGAAGTAAAATATCAACACTAGTTTCAAGACCTTTAATGACTACCACGCACGAACGATATACTCGATCTACCATAATAGCATCCCCCACTGGTGTAGACACATAGACGGGAACACTCAAGGATCACGGGGCACATTCAAATACGAGGCAAAATAGGAAGAAACACACGAATAAGTAGACCCCGGATCAAACAAAACGGAAGCAACTCTATCACAAACTGAGATGATACCTGTAATAACAACATCATATGATTCTGCCTCAGGCCTAGCTGGAAAAGCATATAGTCGGGGCTGAGCCCCTCCACCCTGAACCACACCTCTGGGAGGACCCCCACCTCTAGCAGGCTGACCTCCACCTATAGTTATCTGTCCTCCACCTCTAACATTTTGTCCTCTTCCTCTGACTACCTGACCCCTACCCTTGCTGGCTGGGCAGGTGGTACTGCAGCTGGTGCTGAAACTATGGCACGAGAACCCTGGTACTGATGCTGACTACTCATAAATCTCGGACAAGCTCTCCGAACATGCCCATATTCACCACACTCAAAACATCCCTCCTGATATGAGGACTGACCCTGACGAACTGGATGACCACGATAATAACTCTGCAGAGGAGGTTCTCTAATAAGAGCTGAAGGAGCACTATAGACTGGCTGAGTAGAATGAGGTACATAAGAACCACAACCCCCTGAAGTACCATGTGAAACCTGTAGCGCTGAATGGAATGTCCTGGATGAATGGCCTCTGCTAAATGAAGTCCCGCCTCTAGATGAGGCACCACTAAAAACACCGGAATGGCGAGGTCTCTTGTCTGACCCCTGACCTCCCATCCCAAGAACTGACTCAACCCTCCTAGCTATATTAGCTACATCCTGAAGAGAAATCTCGGACTCTGTTTCCTTGGCCATTTGCAACCTGATGGGCTAAGCAAGGCCATCAATAAATTGTCTGACCCTCTCCCTCTCTGTGGGCAATATAAGGATAGCATGTCTAGCCGGATCCACAAAATGAGTCTTGTACTGATTCACAGTCATGTTGCCCTGCTGGAGTCGCTCAAACTTACTACGCTTATCCTCTCGAGTAGTGACAGGTAAGAACTTCTCCAAAAATAGATGAGAAAATTGATCCCAAGTCAGAGCAGGTGATCCCACTGGCCTGGTCAACAAATAGTATCTCCACCATTTCTTGGCGGATCCAGTCATCTGAAAAGCTGCAAAATCGACCCCGTTGGTCTCCAAAATACCCATATTACGCAACACCTCATGACAACTATCCAGATATTCCTGTGGATCCTCTGAAGTAGCACCACTGAAATGGACAGGAAATAGCTTAATGAACATGTCAAGTCTCCACAAAGCATCCGATGACATGGCTGCCCCATTAGCGGGCGGCACTGCTGCAACTAGCTGAATTACCCCAACGGTATTGGTCATTGGAGTCTGAACCTGAGGAGTAGTCTGAACTGGAGTGTGGGTAGTAGGAGTCGGGACCCCTCCTCTAGCCTGAGATACGGCTGCTGCAACAGGAAATGTACTAGTCTAGGCCACATTCTCCATAAGGCCCACTAAACGGATCAAAGCATCCTGAAGAGCTAGGGTAGCAATAAACCCCTCGGGAACCTGAGTTGGTCCCGCTGGGACAGTTTGAGCCAGAACCCCTCATTAATCTCAATCTTGGGTTCCGCAGTTGTGACTGCTGCGTGAGCAACGGGCTGAGTCCTGCCCCTGCCTCGGCCTCTGCCTCCAGTAGGAGCTGCTGCTGGAGGTCCAAAATTCTGGTCAGCGGAAGATGAAGCACGTGTTCTTGCCATCTGCGAGAGAATAGAAGAATCCGAATCAGTATTTGAGATACAAGAATCACACGATAGACTATAAATAAAAATGGAGTTGTTTCCTAACTCAATAGCCTCTGAGAGATAAGTACAGACGTCTCCGTACCCATCCTTCAGGCTCTACTAAGCTTGTTCGTGGATTGTGAGACCTAAGTAAACCTAGTGCTCTGATACCAACTTGTCACGACCCAAATTCTCAGCCTTAGGGATCGTGATGGCGCCTAACACCACATTTGCTAGGCAAGCCAATGTTAGAAATCGATTAACTAATTTTCTTAATTAATTCCTTAAGCATAAATAAATAAATTCCATATGAACTTAATTAGAATAATTCCCAACAACCATAAAGTAAAATAATAATAATGACCAGTTAAATAAAACGAACCACGAACTAATTATAATAATAACTCTAAGACTACCCCAAGGTCTGGTGTCATGATCCACGAACTACTAAAGAATACTACAAATAATGGTTGAATGAAATAGTGTAACCGTTCTGAATAATATAAAACAGTGTATGTAAAAATAGGAGAAGACTCTAGGAATCTGCGAACGCCGGCAGATGTACCTCGTGTCTCCAAATGAATCGGGTGGTCGTCCTGGAATCCTCTACTGCTGAATAGTACCTAGATCTGTGCAAAAGAGCATAGAGTGTAGTATCAGTACAACCGACCCCATGTACTGAGTAAGTGTCGAGCCTAACCTCGGCGAAGTGTTGACGAGGCTAATGCAGGGCTTTAGCAATATAATCGGTAACAACAATAAATAACAAAGCAAGAAAGAAATATAAACAAATAGATAAATAAATGCTGCAACAAAATAAAATAACTCAACTGCCTTTTTCTGGTCTCAGCAATAACCAACTCTCAAACGAATTTCCAAAATTTCAAACTTTAACTTTAAATAAAAATAGTGTTAAAGTATTTAAAGAGTAGTAAAATAGACATTTTAACTTTTCAAAACTTTTACTTTCTTTATCTTTAAAAATCAGTAAAATATAAATGTCCTCCCTTATCGCTCCTTGTTGCGACGTGCAACCCACTCCCACCTATTCTCCCTTATTGCTCCTCCCTAAAATGTCATCCTTATTACTCTTGTTGCGGTGTGCAACCCGATCCCACTTGTCCGCCCTTATCACTCCTTGTCTTGGCGTGCAACCCGCTCCCACAAGAATATCAAAATATATACATTTATTTCATAAAAACGATACCAAACCTCTCAACCATTTTTATATCACAAGGAAACCAATTCAAACAACCAATTCCAAATAGTCACAACAATATCTAACAACAAATCAACAAGGCCAAATAGTCATAGAATAGTTGAATATACAACAATTAAGACAATAATCAAATAAGTGGGGAACATGAAGGGGGTCATGTTTAACAGACAATTTGGGTGGTGCATAGGTACTCGTCACCTCACCTATACACCACACCCATGCATTTCACATAGCAAACAAGTGGGGAGTCCTATTCCCTCAAGCCAAAGTTAGACCAAACACTTACTTCAATTCACAGGAGAACTATGCGATCGTATTAAATGGGATGCAATCGCACAGGGTATGGGGGGACTGTGCAATGCGTTCGCATGGGGAGGGGTGCGATCGCACAGGGTGTTAACCTCCCCTCCCCCAGGCCTGATTTTTACATTGTGCGATCGCGTGAGTGTCTATGCGATCGCATAGCACTGCCCAGGTAAAGCTTCGCGGTCGCGTACCAGATGGTGCATTCGCACAGTACACCAAAGGGCCCTACTGGGACTACACTATGCGATCACAGTCCTACCTATGCGATCGCATAGAACAAAAACCTGGACACCAGAAGAATGAAAAACCAGCAGTTCTTTTTAAGTGAAAAATACCCCGTGGCCTATCCGAAACTCACCCGAGCCCTCGGGGCTCTAAACAAATCATGCACGCAAGTCTAAAAATATCATACGGACTTGCTCGTGCGATAAAATCATGAAAATAACATGTAAATCTATGAATTAAACCTCAAAACTCATCGTTTTCAACAAGAACTCTTAAAGTTCATAATTTCTCAACCGGATGTCCGAATCACGTCAAACGAACTCCGTTTTTACCAAATTTCACAGTTAACCTTTAAATATCATAACAAAGTTGTACCGGGTTCCGGAACATTATTTATTATTTATTATTAGCATTATTTATTTTCTTTAATTCGTAAACATTTCAGCAAAATAATTTCTTTCAAAAATTAATTTCTAAGGCTTGGGACCTCGGAATTCATTTCCTGGCACACGCCCGAGTCCCATATTTTATTGCGGACCTCCCGGAATCGTCGGAACACGGATCCGGGTCCGTTTACTTAAAATGTTGACCAAAGTCAACTTTTATCAAATTTAAATCCTAAAAATCACTATTTCTCATATTTTCACATAAAAGCTTTCCGGTTTCACGTCCGGACTGCGCACACAAATCGAAGTATCTAATTTTAATCTTTTTATGACTATTAAGCATGGAACGAAATCTAATTTTATAAAATGACCCCTTAGATCATCACAGTTGCGCTCGTAGAATATAGTGTCTCGGCAATAAATTATTGAAAACTGTTACTGGGTTCTACTTATGTATTTTTCTTTTAACTTTTATTCTGATATTTTGTGGTACTATATAATCCTTGCATTCTCTTATCTCTTGGGCTGACAAGAAAATTGCAGAAGTAAAAGTGAGTGTGGGGCGTTGTTCCTGAAAGTTGCCATATAAATCTCTATGTTTTATTTTAAATAATACTTTTGATTAAAAAATACCAAGAATAATCTAACTGACAAATTCTAAAAAGTTTGTACGAGAGAAGTGCTTGGAAATAGACAAAATCTCAAATCCAATAGCAAGAAAAAGTTAATAATAAAATATGGGTTCTACTATCTTGATTTTACTTATTATCTTTTTATCTATTATTACTCTTGGTACATTTTTTGTGAAGTCCAATATTTATAAATGATAGGGTAGAACATTTCTTTAAAGTGAAAAAAAATATTTGTTCCTAAATTTATATTATTAATTTGATACATTGTGCATATATGAACGCAAACGAGCATTAACCCATTATCATTTTGTCACTTTGTTTTGTTCATCATTGTTCTTTTTTTTTTTTTACAAATAAAGATATTACCCAATTTTTCTTTTCAAAATATTAAAATGTTCATCAAAATCTTGTCTTGACTCATAAAATTATTTTTGTTTGTTGATTTAAGTATTATTTTATTTTTATTTACATAATTGATAAGTGTGTCAATCTTTTCAAAAGAAACAACATGTTTAAATTATATTGTTGTGGTTTCTCAAAATCGTGTGTATTTGATAATTTATGATCCATGTGCATCGCACGTGTAGAAGAACTAGTTTATTCAAATACAATTACATGTTACGATAAAAAAACGTGAGAAAGTGTGAACATCTTTTATAATAAAAACGACCGGTCTTTAAAATGGATATACTTTTCTTGCACGGAAAAATTACAATTACATTTACAATTTGGAAGAACGTATGTTCCAAGGTAAAACAACTATATCTTTTTTATTTAACTCACAAGTTTGTAAACTAAATGCCGATTGTTAAACAAAGTATGAATCTAAAAATAACAATTACTTAGTGAAAGAACACAGCAGCCGAGCTACTACTCTTTAATCTTTAATTAGCACTTAGGAGTGTTAGTTTCTGCTGAAAAAAATGATAGGTTTACATGGTTAACATCAATAGAGAAGAATATATGCATGCAGATAGACTTCAAATTTATTTTTAGTTTTTTACAACTAAAAATCTTCGTTGACAATTCTTCCACAAATTAGGAAATGTTACACGAAAGAGGAAGGTGAAAACATTAAAATTCTATACCACGTGGTCTTTGGGTTTGAAACAAAGTTTTTTTCTTGTCACGACCCAAATCCTAACTGGCTGTGATGGAGCGTATCGTGGAAACTAGGCTAGCCACTATCACGTAACCACACATTTCATTTAATAAAAATTCTCAAAATCATTAATAATATTCAAGCAAGTATAAAATTTCTCTAAGTCTTTAACGAAGCATAATATATTCTAACAGTATAAACCATTCCCCAGAACTGGAGTCAACTGATCACGAGCATCTAAGAATATGACTAATACTGCTAATGTCCTAATACAGAGTCTCGGAAACAAATATTAGATACTAAATGCTAATAAAGGAAGGGAAATGGAGAAGTTGCGGACGCTGGACAGCTACCTCGAAATCCCAAACGCTGATGAACAACGAACTCAGATGACTACTGCTCCGAACCAGTATCTGGATCTGCACACAGGGATGCAGGGAGTAATGATGAGTACGCCAACTCAATAGTAATGAAAATAAATCATAGTCTGAAGTAAATGAAACACACAACACAAAACACCAATCCACAAAATAGTAAAACGTCAAGTGTCAATACAGTATACATAAGTTCGAAACCAATTTCCAGAAAATCCTTTAAAACAAGTATGTTTTCAATATATCTCAGTAAAACTTTCAGTAATATCAGTTTGAAAAATGAAGTGAGTCATAGTCAAACTAAGTAAAATATCATCATAAAACTGCCCCTCGGGCCATAATCATCACTCGTAACAATTTCCCTCAGCACCTCACCATCACTCAGTATCAGCCCCGCAGGCAACCTCACTGTCACTCATGCCTCCCAATCACTCATCACTCGGCACTCGCACTCAGTAGGTACCTGCGCTCACTGGGGGTGTGTACAGACTCCGGAGGGGCTCCTACGGCCCAAACGCTATAAACAAGCCACATCATGGCATAAATCACTCTCAGGCACTTGTCCTCTCTCATATCATAACATCCTCACAACATTGTCCCTCGGCCTCACTCAGTCAGACACTCTCAGCATGCCACTCGGGCCATGAATAAAACGGGGTTCTCGACCCAAAATAGTATTTCATTTCAAGAAAGAGTAATATTATCAAATAAGAGTGTCAACAGTTTCACAAGAAAGACTAAGTTTAAAATCATAGTTTCAAAGTGAGGAATATCAGTAAAATAGCCCTCAAGGGGTTAAAACAGATCGGCGCTAGACCCGAAACATGGCTTACAACACAAGTATAGCAAGACATAGTAATACTAATAACCATATGCTTTAAAAGCGGTTTCGCAACTCAATAGTTGCCTCAAAAGGAACAAATTTCCAAAATTCCAATTCGTGCACGCCCCACACTCGTCATCCAATGTGTGCGTCACTCCAAACCCGTGAAGGGATGTAAAGTCCGGGATTTTATACCCTTAGGACAGGATTTAAAGATATTACTTACGTCAAACTAGCCCAAAAATCTACTCTACAACCCGCTTGCCTCTCGAATCAACTTCCGAGTGCTCCAAATCTATAAAGATCTGATTTTTCACATCAAACAATGCTAAGGGAATGAATTCCAATCGAAAAATATCAATTTTAGCACAAAATCCGAAATTAGCCAAAACCCGACCCCTGGGCCCGCATCTCAAAACTCGACAAATTTTATACCAAACTGTTCTTCATCATCTCTCGAGTCCGTACATATAAAGAACTCTAAAATCGGAGTTCGTTTGACCCCTCAAATCATCCCTAGAAGGTCTCATAATCTCAAGCCCTAACTCCACCTTTTTCTACTGATTTTCATGAATTAAACACTGATATTTTGATCCTTAATCACATATAATCGAGTTTTAGGGTCCACAATCCTTACCTCAATGAAGAACAATGGTTTCCTCTCTTAAAAATCGTCTCAAAAGCTTTTTCCCGTTCAAAAATGGTGGAAAAGTGATTAATGGTCGCAGAGGGTTTTAATATAACTGCCCAGGTGTTTAATAAAATACTCAATGCGTTCCCATTATAGCCCACGCGATCGCACAACACTTGGCCACGCTCCCCACGCGATCACACACCATTGCCTGCGTTCGCACTGCCTTTTTTCCCTTGCCAGCCCACGCGCCTCAGCCCGTTCGATCGCACCAGCCTTCACGCGATCGCACTGCTTCGCCTCCTCGCCCTTTGCGATCGCAGACCCCTGCTAGCGATTGCACAACAAAAATTTCACCTAACTCAATTTAGCCCTACGCGATCGCACAAACACCTACGCGATCGCAGTGAATGAAATTTTGCTGTCAAAACACCATAAAACATCAGACTTCCTCAGGCCAAAAATGCCCGTTAGCCACCCGAAATCAATCCCGAGCCCCTCGGGACCCCAACCAAATTTACCAACACATAATAAATGATCATTCAAACTTAGTTGCACTCTTGGAACATCAAAAATAACATCAAAACACCAAAATCATGTCGGATTCAAGCCTAAGAATTTTGAAATTTCTAAATTCCACCAACGATGTCGAAACTATCCAAAACAACTCCGATTGACCTGAAATTTTGCAGACATATCCAAAATGACATTACGAACCTGTTCCAACTATCTAAATTCCATTCCGACCCAGATAGCCTATTTTCCACTGCCGACCGGAAATCACCAAAAACTAACTTTCGCCAATTCAAGCCTAATTCTACACTGGACATCACAAAAATATTCCGAACACACTCCTATGTTCCAAATCACCTAACGAAGCTATCCGAGCCAAAAAATCCACATTCTGAGGTTGTTTACCAATAAGTCAACTCTCAGTTGACTTTTCCAACTATAAGGCTCTTTTTAAAGACTAAGTGGCTAAAGTTTCACTACAACCATTCCAATTCCGAGCCTACCAACGCTAACACATCAAAAACAGTATAACCAACCTATAACAGGGCAATAACAGTAAATAAAATGCAGGTTCTACGTAACGACCGACCGAGTCGTTACATTCTCCCCCTCTTAAACAAACGTTCGTCCTCGAACGAGTTTAGAAACATACCTGGAGTCTCAAAAAGGTGAGGATATCTGCTATGCATCTCCCGCTCGGTATCCCAAGTAGCCTTCTCCACTGGCTGACCTCTCCACTGTACCTTCACTGAAGCTATATCCTTGGACCTCAACTTTCTGACCTGACGATCCAAAATTGCTACTGGCTCTACCTCATATGACATGTCACCCTCGAGCTGAACTGTGCTGAAGTCTAACACATGAGACGAGTCACCAACATACTTTCAGAGCATCGACACATGAAATACCGGATGAACACTCGACAAGCGGGTGGCAAGGCAAGTCTATAAGCCACCTCTCCAATCTTCTGAAGCACCTCAAAAGGACCAATAAATCGAGGACTCATCTTTCCCCTCTTTCCGAACCTCATAACACCCTTCATGGGTGATACCTTCAGCATTACCTTATCACCTTCCATAAAAGACACATCATGGACCTTCCGATCCGTATAACTCTTCTGCCTAGACTTCGCCGTGCGAAGTCGCTCCTGAATCAACTTCACTTTCTCCAATGCATCATGAATCAGATTTGTGCCTAATAGACTAGCCTCATTAGGCTCGAACCAACCAACCAGAGATCTACACCACCTACCCTATAAAGCCTCGTACGGGGCCATCTGAATACTGGACTGGTAGCTATTATTATATGCAAACTCCGCAAGTGGCAGAAACTGATCCCATGAACCACCAGAATCAATCACACAGGCACGCAACATGTCCTCCAAAATCTGAATAGTCCGTTCTGACTGCCCGTCGGTCTGCGGATGAAATGCTGTGCTCAACTCTACCTGAGTACCCATACCTCTCTGTACGGCCTTCCAAAACTGAGATGTGAACTGAGTACCTCTGTCAGAAATGATAGAAACTAGAACCCCATGCAATCGGACAATCTCCCTGATTGTAGATACCAGCCAACCGCTCCGAAGTATAAGTAGTACTGACAGGAATGAAGTGCGCAGACTTGTTCAATCTATCCACAATGACCCAAATAGCATCAAAACCCTTCGAAGTCCGTGAAAGCCCAACTACAAAGTCCATAGTGATCCGCTCCCACTTCCACTCCAGAATATCTAACCTCTGAAGTAATCCACCAGGTCTCTGGTGCTCATACTTGACCTGCTGGCAGTTGAGATTATGAGCTACATACTCAACAATATCTCTCTTCATCTGCCTCCACCAATACTGCTGCCTCAGGTCCTGATACATCTTTGCGGCACCCGGATGGGTGGAATACCGCGAGCTGTGGGCCTCTGCTAATATCAACTCTCGAAGACCATCCACATTGGTCACACAAATACAGCCCTACATCCCCATAACACTGTCATCACCAATAGTCACATCCCTAGCATCACCTCGACGTACCCTATCCTGAAGTACTAACAAATGCGGGTCATCATACTGCTGAGCTCTAATCGGATCATAAAGAGAAGACTGGGAAGCCATGCTAGATAATACCCGCAGAGGGTTTGACAAATCCAATCTCACCAACTGACCTGCTAAAGCCTGAAAATCAAGTGCTAAAGGTCGCTCTACTGCTGAAAGGTAAGCCAGACTCCCCAAACTCTCGGCTCTGCGACTCAAGGCATCGGCCACTACATTGGCCTTCCCCGGATGATACAAAATAGTGAGGTCATAATCCTTGCGAAGCTCCAACCATCTCCTCTGACGCAAATTCAAGTCCTTTTGCCTCAGCAGATACTGAAAACTACGATGATCAGTGAAAATATCACATTGTACCCATACAAATAATGGCGACAAATCTTTAAGGCATGAACAATGGAAGCTAACTCAAGATCGTGCACTGGATAATTCTTCTCGTGCACCTTCAACTATCTCGATGCGTAGGCAATCACCCTACCGTCCTGCATCAATACCGCTCCCAAACAAACTATAGAAGCATCACAATAGACTGTATAAGAACCCGAACCAGTAGGCAGAACCAATACCGGAGCTGTGATCAATGCTGACTTGAGCTTCTAAAAGCTCTCCACACACTCATCAGACCATCTGAATAGAGCACCCTTCTGGGTCAATCTGGTCAAAGGTGAAGCAATAGAAGAGAATCCTTCCACAAAGCGACGGTAATATCCCGCCAAACCAAGGAAACTCCTAATCTCTGTAGCTGAGGACGGTCTGGGCCAACTCCGCACCGCCTCAATCTTCTTCGGATCAACCTGAAAACCCTCACTAGACACCACGTGCCCCAAGAAAACTACTAAACCAAGCCAAAACTCACACTTGGAGACTTTTGCATAAAGCTTCTCCTCTCTCAACCTCTGTAACACAACCCTCAAATGTTGAGCATGCTCTTCCTGCCTACGTGAATAAACCAGGATGTCATCAATGAACACAATGACGAACGAATCAAGGTAAGGCTGAAACACAGAGTTCATCAATTTCACGGACGCTGCTAGGGCATTGGTCAGCCCAAATGACATAACCAGAAACTCATAATGACCATATATGGTCCTGAAAGCAGTCTTCGGAATGTCAGAATCCCGAATCTTCAGCTGATGATACCCAGACCTCAAGTCAATCTTGGAGAACACTTTAGCTCCCTGAAGCTGGTCAAACAAGTCATGAGTACGGGGAAAAGGATACCGGTTCTTCACCGTAACCTTATTCAGCTGCCAATAATCAATACACATGCGCATGGAGCCATCTTTCTTTTTCACAAACAACACTGGTGCACCCCACGGTGACACACTAGGCCAAATGAACCCCTTATCTAGGAGTTCCTGAAGATGCTCTTTCAATTCTTTCAACTCCGCTGGTGCCATGCGGTAAGGTGGAATAGAGATAGGCTGGGTGTCTGGAACCAGATCAATACCAAAATCAATATCCCTGTCAGGTGGCATGCCTGGCAGGTGTGCAGGAAATACGTCAGGAAAATCACAGACCACAGGAAAAGAGTCCACAGAAGGAGTCTCACTACTAACATCCCTCACAAAAGCAAGATAAGACTAACACCCTTTCTCAACCATACACTGAGCCTTCAAATAGGAAATCACTTTTGCTAGGCACATGCCTTATAGACCCTCTCCACTCAACTCTCGGAACTCCGGGCATAGCTAGGTTCACGGTCTTAGCGTGACAATCAAGAATATCATGACATGGGGATAACTAATCCATGCCCAAAATCACATCAAAATCAACCATGTTGAGTAACATCAAGTCCACTCGGGTCTCTTGACCCCCAATATATATAAGACACGACCGATACACACGGTCCACAATAATAGTATCGCCCACCGAAGTCGAAACATGAACAAACGTAATTAAAGACTCACGGGGCATATTCAGAAAGTGAGAAAAATAGGATGAGACATAAGAGTACGTGGAACCAGGGTCAAATAAAGCCAAAGCATCACTGTGACAAACTAAGATAGTACTTGTAATCACCGCATCTGAGGCCATAGCATCAGGCCTAGCCGGAAGTGCATAAATACTTGGCTGGCCTCCGCATGCTCGACCTCCCCCTCTAGGGCGGCCTCTGGATGCTTGACCACCACCCTGGCTGCCTGGGTAAGTAGTGAAGTGACTGGGGATGATGTCAAGGGATGAACCCTCTGCTAAGCTAAACTACCCATGTCTGAACTCTCCACACTCGAAACAACCACCTGGAGCTGAAGATGGAGACTGAAGAGAACCCCCTCCACCATGATAACCGCCGGATGAACCGTGCATAGAAGAACCCTGCTATGATGATGCTCTAGAGGAGCTCTGAGCTGTAAGGGAACTAAAAGATGAACGTCCCGGATAAGAATTGCGAGGACCCTGCCCTGAAGATGCACCACTATAAGTTGGGCGAGCTGGCTGTGGAGGTCTAAATGGACGACCTCTACTGTGCTGAAACTGCCCTCTGGAAGCGGAACCACTGAAGCTACCTGATCCCCGTGGCCTCTTAGCCTCCCTATCCTCACGCTCCTGCCTACGAACCGACTTAATATCCCGAGCAATGTCAACTACCTGCTCAAATGTAGCTCCAGACACTCTCTCCCTGGTCATCAAAATGCGAAGCTGATACGTGAGACCATCTACAAACCTCCCGGTCTTCTACTTATCCGTAGGGACTAATTCAGAAGCATGTCGAGCCAACTCAGAATACCGCATCTCGTACTGAGTAACTGACAACTCTCCCTGGCGCAACTGCTCAAACTGCATGTGTTGCTCCTCTTTGTGAGACTGAGGAACATACTTCTCCTAAAAGATCGTGGAGAACTGATGCTAGGTGAGAGGTGCTGAACCAACCGGCCTACGCCTCTCAAATGCCTCCCACCAAGTGAAAGCAGCACCAACAAACTGAAATGTAGCAAATGAGACCCCACTGGTCTCCAAAATACCCGCAGTATGTAGTATCCTCTGGCACTTATCCAGAAAACCTTGGGCATCCTCACCCTCTGTGCCGCTGAAAGTCAGAGGCTGAAGTCTATTGAACCTCTCCAGCTTACGTTGCTCATCCTCGGGCATGACAGGAGCCACATAGTCCTGAACTTGGGCAACCGGCTGGGCTGGGACTACCCCCGGTGCCTGAATACCCTGTACAGCCTGCTCAGGTGTCCGGGCAGCTGGAGTCTAAATGCCTCCCCGGCCTGAGCTGAAGTGGCAGTAGTAGACATAGCAACTGCCTGAGCTAAACTGGTACACACCGTCAATATCTGAGCCAGGGTCTCCTGAAGACCCGGAATAACAATAGGAACTGCCAGTGCCTGAGCTTGTCCCGCTGGAGCACCCTCGGTGGGAACCTAATCCTGAATGATAGGGGGATCATGTGGTACTGTCCCGGATGCTGAACGGGTTGGTCCCCTAACTCCACCACGGCCTCGGCTCCTTGTGGATATGGCTGGTGTCTGGTTGCTCTGATCGGTAGTGCGTGTCCTCACCATCTGTGAGAGAATGAAACAACAGTAGTTTAGATTTCAAGAACCAATAGATGGCACAAAAGAGTTCAAGAAAATGAGATTTTCCTAAAGAGTTTTGTAGCCTCTCGAAGATAAGTACAGACGTCTCCGTACCGATCCACAAGACTCTACTAAACCTGTTCATGACCGTTGAGTTCTATGTAACCTAGAGCTCTGATACCAACTTGTCACGACCCCAAATCCTAACTGGTCGTGATGGCGCCTATCGTGGAACTAGGATAGCCACTATCACATAACCACACATTTCATTTAATAAAAATTCTGAAAAAGATTAATAATATTCAAGAAAGTATAAAATTTCTCTAAGTCTTTAACGAAGCATAATATATTCTAACAGTCTAAACCATTCCGCAGAACTGGAGTCAACTGATCACGAGCATCTAAGAATAGGATTAATACTGCTAATGTCCTAATAGAGTCTCGGAAACAAATACTAAATATTAAATGATAATAAAGGAAGGGAAATGGAGAAGTTGCGGATGCTGGACAGCTACCTCGAAATCCCAAACGCTGATGACAACGAACTCGGATGACTACTACTCCTATCCAGTACCTGGATCTGCACACAGGGGTGCAGGGAGTAATGATGAGTACGCCAACTCAGTAGTAATGAAAATAAATCACAGTCTGAAGTATATGAAACACACAGCACAAAACACCAATCCACAAAACAGTAAAACGTCAAGTCTCAATAAAATATACATAAGTTTGTAAACCAATTTCCAGAAAATCCTTTAAAACAAGTATATTTTCAATATATCTCAGTAAAACTCTCAGTAATATCAGTTTGAAAAATGAAGTGAGTCATAGTCAAAACTCAGTAAAATATCATCATAAAACTGCCCCTCGGGCCATAATCATCACTCGTAACAATTTCCCTCAGCACCTCACCATCACTTAGTATCAGCCCTGCGGGCAACCTCACTATCACTCATACCTCCCAATCACTCATCACTCGGCACTCGCACTCAGTAGGTACCTACGCTCACTAGGGGTGTGTACAGACTCCGGAGGGGCTCCTACAGCCCAAGCGCTATAAACAAGCCACATCATGGCATAAATCACTCTCAGGAACTCGCCCTCTCACATATCATTACATACTCACAACATTGGCCCTCGGCCTCACTCAATCATACACTCTCAGCATGCCACTCGGGCCATGAATAAAATGGGGTTCTCGACCCAAAATAGTATTTCATTTCAAGAAATAGTAATATTATCAAATAAGAGTGTCAACAGTTTCACAAGAAAGACTAAGTGTTAAATCATAGTTTCAAAATGAGAAATATCGGTAAAATAGCCCCCAAGGGGTTAAAACAGATCGGCGCTAGGCCTCAAACATGGCTTACAACCCAAGTATAGCAAAACATAGTAATACTAATAACCATATGCTTTAAAAGCGGTTTCGCAACTCAATAGTTGCCTCAAAAGGAACAAATATCCAAAATTCCAATTCGTGCACGCCCCACACTCGTCATCCAGTGTGTGTGTCACTCCAAACCCTTGAAGGGATGTAAAGTCCGGGTTTCATACCCTCAGGACATGATTTAAACACATTACTTACGTCAAACTAGCCCGAAAAGCTACTCTGCAACCCGTTTGCCTCTCGAATCATTTTCCGAGTGCTCCAAATCTATAAATATCAAAATTTTCACATCAAACAATGCTAAGGGAATGAATTCCAATCGAAAAATACCAATTTAGCACAAAACCCGAAATTAGTCAAAACCCGACCCCCGGGCCCGCATCTTGGAACTCGACAAATTTTATACCAAACCGTTCTTCATCATCTCACGAGTCCGTACATGTAAAGAACTCTAAAATCGGAGTTCGTTTGACCCCTCAAATCATCCCTAGAAGGTCTCATAATCTCAAGCCCTAACTCCATCTTTTTCTACTGATTTTCATGAATTAAACAGTGATATTTTGATCCATTATCACATATAATCAAGTTTTAGGGTCCAAAATCCTTACCTCAATGAAGAACAATAATTTTCTCTCTTAAAAATCGCCTGAAAAGCTTCTTCCCGTTCAAAAATGGTGGAAAAGTGATTAATGGTCGCAGAAGGTATTAATATAATTGCCCAGGTTTTTAATAAAATACTCGGTGCATTCGCATTAGGGCCCACACGATCACACAGCACTTGGCCACGCTCCCCACACGATCGCACACCACTGCCCGCGTTCGCACTGCCTTATTTCCCTTGCCAACCCACGCGCCTTAGCCAGTGCGATCGCACTAGCCTTCACGCGATCACACTGCTTCGCCTACTCTCCCTTCGCGATCGCAGACCCCTGCTGGTGATCGCACAACACAAATTTCACCTGTCTCAATTTAACCCTACGCGATCCCAGTGAATGAATTTTTGCTGTCAAAACACTAGAAAACAACACACTTCCTAAGGCCAAAAATGCCTGTTAGCCACCTGAAATCAATCCCGAGCCCCTTGGGACCCCAACCAAATTTACCAACACATCATAAATGATCATTCAAACTTAGTTGCACTCTCGGAACCTCAAAAATAATATCAAAACACCAAAATCATGTCGGATTCAAGCCTAAGAATTTTGAAATTTCTAAATTCCACAAACGATGCCGAAAGTATCCAAAACAACTCCGATTGACCTGAAATTTTGCAGACATATACAAAATGACATTACGAACCTGTTCCAACTGTCGAAATTCCATTCCGACCACGATAGCCTATTTTCCACTGCCGACCGAAAATCACCAAAAATTAACTTTTGCCAATTCAAGCCTAATTCTACACCGGACATCACAAAAATATTCTGAACATACTCCTAAGTCCCAAATCACCTAACGAAGCTATCCGAGCCAAAAAAAATCCACATTCCGAGTTTGTTTACCAATAAGTTAACTCTTAGTTGACTTTTCCAACTATAAGACTCTTTTTAAAGACTAAGTGGCTAAATTCTCACTACAACCATTCTGACTCCGATCCCAACGCTAACATATCAAAAACAGTATAACCAATCTATAATAAGGCAATAACAGTAAATAAAATACAGGTTCTACGTAACGAACGACCGAGTCTTACATTTCTCCCCAACCAAAACTATAAATAGAAGTCGTTTGTTTCCAGTTCACCATCAAAATTTACAACAAGAAAACATGATTAGTTTCAAGAAGTTAACAATATTTCTCTTTCTTTCAATTTGCCTTCTATCATCACGTATTGCCTCAGCAAGTACTCATGATGACTTTCTTGAATGCCTTTCTCACAAAACTATGATCTCAAATTCAATGTCACAATTCATCTACACACCAAAAAACTCATCATATTCCCACCATTTTGAACTCTTTTGAAAGTAACCTAAGGATAACCTCCGACTTCAAACCATCAATTATTTTCACTCCTTTGGACGAATCTCAAATCCAGGCAGCTATACATTGCTCCAAGAAACATGACTTACAAATCAGAATTCGAAGCGGTGGACATGACTATGAGGGCCTTTCCTACATTTCTGAAACACCTTTTGTCATCATTGATCTTAGAAACCTAAGATCAATCTCCATAGATATCGAAAACAAGAATGCTTGGATTCAAGCTGGCGCGACCCTTGGGGAAGTTTACTATAGAATCGCCGAGAAAAGCAAAACATTGGCCTTTGTTGCCGGGGTTCGCCCTACTGTTGGTGTTGGAGGACACTTTAGTGGTGGAGGCTATGGGATGATGTCTCGAAAATTCGGTACTGCTGCTGATACCATTATTGATGCTAAATTAATCGATGCCAATGGAAGAATATTGGATAAAAAATCAATGGGGGAAGATCTCTTTTGGGCTATTAGAGGAGGTGGAGGGACTAGCTTTGGTCTCATTATTTCATGGAAGGTGAAATTACTTGATATTCCAGAAAAGGTGACCGTCTTCAACGTGACACGGACGTTAGAACAAAATGCAACTCAACTTGTCTACAAATGGCAACACATAGCGGACAAAGTTGATGACAATATCCTCCTCAGACTCTTCCTGAGGAGCAGTGAATCTCTATTTCGGCGTGGGCAAAGGACTGTCCACGCCTCTTTCACGACTATGTTCGTTGGAGGAGTCGATGAACTCCTCCACGAAATGCAAAAGAGCTTCCCTGAATTAGGGTTGGTCGAAGAAGATTGCATTGAAATGAGTTGGATCGAATCTATACTCTTCTTTGCTGGTTTCCCTAGGAGCACATCAATTGATGTGTTACTAAATAGGAACATCACAGCTGCTCAAAGGGTATACTTTAAAGGCTAATCAGATTATGTCCAACAACCAATTTCTATAAATGGTCTTAAAGGTATATGGAAACTGTTCAACCAAGTAGATGAAAACTTAGTCGAATTACAATTCAGTCCTTACGGAGGAAAATTGAATGACTTCATAGAATCTGAAACTCCATTCCCACATAGAGCTGGAAATATATTTATGATCCATTATGGGGTGGCTTGGGAAAAAATGGAAAGTTCTAAAAAGCATATAGCTTGGATTCGAAATCTTTATCGATACATGGCTAGGTATGTGTCCAAATCTCCAAGAGCTGCTTATTTCAACTACAGAGATCTTGATTTGGGAGTGAACAACAAAGGAAACACAAGCTATGCACAGGCAAAAATCTGGGGAGAGAAATACTTCAAGAACAATTTTGATAGATTGGTGCAAGTGAAGACTAAGGTTGATCCAACAAATTTCTTTAGGAATGAACAAAGTATTCCTCCTCTATCATCTTAATTAAGTTTAGTGGTAATTTATGTAGTCTGCAAAGACATCACCGGTTGTCTAAAAATAAGGATTTTCATTTTGTTCTTTTACGTATATATGTACTAATAGTGAAAAATAATGGAGCCATGATGTCCAAAAAAAAATTGTGTAAGATATTTTCTGATTTATGATTAATACATTTTATATTTCACGTTGGGATTTGTGGACTTTGACAAACACATGTATTAATAAATGTATGGTATTTGCTATCATATTTAGATCTCCAAGTTGTAATATATTTGGCATTGTTATGAAATATTATTACATGGTGGATGTCCATAACTTTTATAACACCCACTATTCTTTTCTATTATCTCCATAACTCTCACTACTCCAAATTGTAACTCCCATACATCCATAACCTCTCCATGATCTTCCTCCATAATCTCAAATACTTAATGTCATGTTTATGACATCCTTTTGTATACCTCTATATAATACTATAAATAGAGGATGGGAAATGATATTGTATACACTTGAACACTTGAAGAAATAAGAATCTCTCATCTCTTTCTCTCTACATTCTTGTCTATTTTCTTGTTTCATATTATTAATTTGAGCTAAGTTTCTTAATACGTTATCAGGACGAGTCTCAAACCAATTGAGATATCTATTTCAATAGGATAGTATCTCCTTCCTAAAAGACTTTTACAATCATCACGGGTTGCCTCATTGCATCAAGGCCAGCTAGCTAGGCAAAGTTTGTAACTTTCCCAAAGTGTTCCCATGAGCCATTGAAATATCTTGAAGATGCATTAATATGTCATATGGTTGCATATTTTATCTTAATTCCTTTGGTAAACTAGCAAGTTGAGTTCAACTAGCTTACAGAAAGTGAATATATGCATTCTTATTTTAAATTATTTTGAGGTTGGCTTGGTCTAGTTTATATTACATGATAATACAAATAAAATTTTCAGGAAAATAAGCTGACTAAATGAAGAATGTCCATATTGACTATAGCTTGAGGATGTATACATATGGAGTACCTACTTTAGAGTGATAAACAAGAGCATATTACGGTGTCTTGGCATCATCTCCCATTAAGGGTGTAATATGGGTCGGGCCTGGGCCAAACGGGTCCGGGCTTTGGCGGGCCGTGTTCATGCGGGCTCGAGCCAAACAGTCCTAATGGATGGAATCGGGACCACATGGGCCCGGGCTAAGTGGGGGCCCACGGGCCTTAATGATCCGGGCTATTTTTTTTTTAATTTTTTTTTATCTAAGGCAATTTCTTGTAAATCTTGTGACTTAAATCTTGTAATTCAAATTTAAACACAAAAAATAGTAAAGAGATATTCAAACGCACTAACTTTGCATAATAAATTAATAATACTTCAAATTAATTTAACAAACTACAACATTAAGCATAATACGTCTAATAATTTTAAAATAACACAAATTGTTTGAAATAAACTTAGAATCTTAAATACGAATGTCTTGAGGACGCGCTTGACAATACTTTATTGTATGCCTCCTTATAGGGCCTGTGCCCTCCAACTTTGCACGCCGAGTGTAGACTTGACCGCAGTACTTGCATGTTACCGTATAAGTTTCTTCATTTTCTTCTACCACATTATAGTGTTACCGAACAAATGGGGTAACTCTAGAATCATCGGGCATGATTTAACTTGAATTGAGAATTTGAGTTTGAGAAATGAGAGAGATTGATGATTTTGTGAGTAAAATGAAAGAATGAGGGGATATTTATAGTTAAGAATAGGGAAAAAGTGTAATTATAAAAAGTTTGGGGGCCAAATGGCTAGTTTTTGAAAAAGCCAAACGGCTAGTTTTTGAAATTATAGCCGTTGGCTATTTTTTAATTTTTTTTATGTAATTATATTATATTATCTAAGATAATTTATTGTAAATTATATTATATAATTATGACTTATGTCTTGTAATTCAAGTTTAAACACACAAAAAAATGTAAACAAATATTCAAGGAAATGCCTTATAATTTTTATTAATACGACATTTAAAAAATTAACAATATCTTTCTTAGTCTTCCTCCCCCCAATGGAATGAGCACAACTAAGGTACTAATACCACCATTAAAAGGGAAAAAAACTAATCAAGATGTGCCAAAATACAAGTTACATGTTAATCTACATATTATCTCTAACAAATTTCATAAATCCTTCAAGGTTCGGAGGAATTTACGTTGGTGGTGGCGGAAAAGAAGCTTGTTCATCACCGCTTCCGGGCGAAGCAGCATCCTCCGCAAGTTCCGCTAGCATTTCTTCATAAGCTTCGTCTATCTCCGGTTGTGATTCAGCAAGTCCAAAATTTCTTCTTTTCCGAACGGATCCAATCTCTAAAGAGTACTAATTTTTTTNATTCTCTGATTCAAGTCTCTGCGACAAATAAACTTGAAGCTCATTTAGTTGTGAACTATCACCAATATTATCACCTTCAGAACCCCTGAACCCCGTTCAAGAAATAAGTGATTTTAGACCCGCAGTTCGTTTAGATGATTGCGAACTAGACGAGGTAGGAGTTGGAACATTTGGCCTAACATGATTTAATGCAAGTTGATAAACATTATAAATTGTTTGAGCATTTAATTTAATTGAGTCTTTTTCATCTTTAAGTGTAGCAAATTCCGCAGGTGAAAGTGGTAAACCATTATAAATTTGAGTATACCAATAGAGAGGACCTCCTAATTTCATGGTAGGATTTAACATGGCTGCAACACCATAAAGAGAGGGGATAGGGAAAAAATATTTCTTAAACTCATCTTTCATATCCTCAATAGCACGTTGGTAAATTACCCCACCCTCTGAAAATTGAGTAAGTAATTCTGCAAGTGCTGAAATATAAACTAAACAGTTAGAAATAGTAGCATAATATTGCCCAGATAATTCATTTGTAGCAACATGAAAATGTTCTAAAAAATCTAGAAGAATTTTAACATTAGCCCAATCTTGATTTGTAAGGTGCTCATCATCATCATCATCACTAACACGAGCATTATACGTTGCCATTATTGGATTTCTAAATTCATATGCAACAACTAAACTTTCATACAAGTAATTCAATCTAGTCGGACAAGTTTTAGGAATCTTTCTTTCTCTAAGGCCAAATTCATCACATTTTTTATAATATTCTCTAACTCTACTTCTACGGTTTGAATAAAAAGCCAATGAAGAGCGAATTTAACCTTTTCAATTTCAACATTTAAAGTTTTCATACCATCACCGATGATTAAATGGTAAATATGACGAATACATCTAACATGGAAAATATTACTAAATGCAGGACTTAGTGTGCTACGACCCGAAATCCCACCTTCAGGTCGTGATGGCGTCTAACGTTGAACCCGCTAGACAAGCTAATGTTTAATTAAGTTTACTTGTTTACAATTGAACTAAAAACAATAACTAGAACAATTATAAATAAATAATGCGGAAGACTAATAAATTCAAGAACTTTAACGATAAACCTCAAAAAAACTTCCTCAATTACAACCCCAGAAACCGGTATCACAATCTCATGAACAGTCTAAGATTTCACTAAATACAATGGTCTGAAATAAGTGAATACAACTGTCTTGGAACTTCAGGATAAGACAGAAAATGAGAAAAAAGATGAGAGCGGAGACGCCAAGGCCTGCGGACGCCTGCAGAACTACCTCAGTGTCGCCGTGGACTGAAGGCTACTCCCTGAATCACTGTCCACTGGGTCCGGCGCTATAATCTGCACAACATGAAGAAGTGCAGGTGTAGCATCAGTACAACCGACCCCATGTACTGAGTAAGTGCCGAGCCTAACCTCGACGAAGTAGTGACGAGACTAGGACACGACAACAAATAACACATGGGCAATTCAATCATGTAACAAGAAATAATGACAGGAAATAATCAAGTAAATACAACAGCGGGGGGGGGGGGGGG
>ML245933.1:0-13376 GCA_005239495.1 Nicotiana undulata | reverse complement strand
CCTCGTGCATAACCTCACAATCACTCGGCACGGAATGTCCCCTCGTGCATAAATAATAATCACTCGACACGAAATGTTCCCTCGTGCATAACCTCACAATCACTCGGCACGGAATGTCCCCTCGTGCATAACATATGCAAAAGAAACAATTGACAGGAAAGACAATAATAAGAAACTTTAAATGTACAGAAATAATCAACAAGTATTCTACCGTCCCGGCAAGGGACTCACCTATAACCAATCTCACTCAGAGGTATAATTTTAACAAATGATCCTCAACCGGACGAACAATCAACAACAATTTACATCATGAAATCCCCTCAATGTATCACTTCCAGAATGACAATTAATTCATTACACAGAGAATATCAAAGAACAATATATAAATCATTAGGTTAGACTCACGGGCATGCTCGACAACAACATATAGGTACCCGTCACCTCACCTATATGTTGGACATGGATTAACACATAGCAGATAAGACTCTATAGCTATTCTCTCAAGCTAAGGTTAGGCCAGACACTTACCTCGGCTCCAATAATGCAAATCAAGCCTCTAGCACCACTTTTCCTCTCGAATCCGACTCCGAAACAATCGTATCTAGACACAATTGACTCAATAATATCAATAATTACTCAACAATTCAATTCCAAAGCCTAGTTATATATTTCCCAACATTCTTCCAAAAATTCCAAAATTCGACCCCGAGCCCACTTGGTCAACACAAGGTTCGGACCAAAACCCGATCACCCATTCCCCACGAGCCCGAATATATAATTGGTTTTGAAATCCGACCCCAAAACGAGGCCAAATTCCCAATTATTAAAAAAAAAAACTAACTCTACCCAAAACCCCAATTTCTACCCTTTAATTCCATCATTTTAGGCCTAGAATCTAATATTTGTTGATCAAAATGGAAGAAAATGAAGTTATAATCACTCACCTAAGAGGCTATGGTGATGGAGCTCTTCAAAGGTCATCTATGGGGTTTGGGGAAGAAGAGGGTTTATGAAGTTTTGAAAAATCCCGTAATGAAACATTCTGTTTTGGATACTTAAAATAATTGGGCAAAAATGACCTTCGCGATCGCGACAGGTCTCCTGCGATCGCGTAGAGTACTGGACCTAGACCTTCGCGACCACAAAGAAGGGATTGTGATAGCGGAGTTTACTGACACGGACCATCGCGATCGCGGCACAGGGTCGCGTTCGCGGTGAACAATATAGTACCCAGCCCCCAACCCACATTTGCACTACGCGTTCGCGTGAGGCCCTTCGTGATCGCGTAGAGCACTGCCCCCAGGCTCCGCGATCGCAGCCAAGGCCCTGCGTTCGCGTAGGGTAAGTTACCCACCCCCAGCCACTTGAACATCGCGATCGCGTGAATTGCACCGCGATCGCGAAGGGTAAATCACAGGACACCAGAAACAGCTACAAAACACCAGAGTTTTGCCTATGTTTTTCACCCCGACACCTACCCGAAACTCACTCGAACCCTCGGGGCTCAAAACCAGGTGTACACACAACCTCAAAAACATCCTATGTACTTGTTCGAGTAATTAAACCACCAAAATATTATCATAAACATCAAATTAAACCTCAAAATCTATAGAAAATTCTCAAAACTTCATAACTTTCAAATTCTCCATTTTTAGTCCGAATCACGTCAAACTACGTCCGTTTCTTACCAAATTTCACAGATAACTCATGTAACACATATTGAACATGTTCGGGGCTCCGGAACCATGATACGGGCCCGGTAACACAGGTTTCACATCAAATTCCATACCTTTATATTTTTCAGAAAATAATTTTCTTTAAAAAATTCATTTCTCGGACTTGGGACCTCAGAATTCGATTCCGAGCATACACCAAAGTCCCATATTTTCCTACGGACCCTCCGGGACCGTCAAATCACGGATCCTGGTCCGTTTACCAAAAATTTTGACCAAAGTCAACCTTATTCAAATAATTATTGTAAATTCATCTTTTTATCAATTTTCCACATAAAGGCTTCCCGGCTACGCGTCTGGGCTGCGCAAACACATCGAGGTGAGATAAATGAAGGCTTTCATGGCCTCGGAACACATATTTAGCTAACTTTACATGGGATGACCTTTTGGGTCATCACAATCCCCACTTCTAAAACAAACGTTCATCCTCGAACGGACATAGAATTGTACCTGAATCGGGGAAAAAAGGGGGATATCGGCTCCGCATATCTGACTCGGACTCCCAGGTAGCTGCCTCAACAGGATGACCTCTCCACTGAACATGAACCGAAGGATAACGCTTCGATCTCAACTGACGAACCTGCCGATCTAATATGGCTACCGGCTCCTCCTCATAAGTCAAATCTTTGTCCAACTGGACACCGCTGAATTCAAGTACATGAGATGGATACCTCCGAAGCATAGATACGTGAAACACAGGATGCACGTCTGATAAACTCAGTGGCAAAGCAAGTCTGTAGACCAATGTACCTAGGGCTCAACTTTCCCTTCTTTCCGAACCTCATCACGCCCTTCAGGGGTGACACCCGAAGAAATACCTGATCTCCTATCATAAATGCCAAATCTCGAACTCTGCGATCCCCATAACTCTTCTGCCTAGACTGAGTTGTACGAAGTCTATCCTGAATGATCTTCACTTTGTCTAGGGCATCCTGGACTAACTCAAAACCCAACAATCTAGCCTCTCCTGGCTCAAACCACCCAACTGGCGACCGACACTGCCTACCATACACCGTCTCATACGGAGCCATCTGAATGCTCAACTGATAGTTGTTGTTGTAGGAAAACTCAGCTAAAGGCAAAAACTGGTCCCATGAACCTCCATAGTCGATGACACATGCTCATAACATATCCTCCAAGATGTTAATAGTACGCTCGGACTGTCCGTCCGTCTGAGGATGAAATGTTGTGCTCAACTGAGTTCTCGAGTGAAAGGGTCCAAGCCATAGGAAAATATCCAATTTCTCTCGCAACATATCTAGTTTATCCTGAAGAGTACAAAACTGATACATGAATGAAGTGTGCTGACTTGGTCAGCCTATCCACAATGACCCACACCGCATCAAACATCCTTTGAGTCAGTGGGAGCCCAACTACGAAATCCATGGTGATACGCTCCCACTTCCACTCGGGAAGCTCAATCTACTACATCAAACCACCGGGTCTCTAGTGCTCGTACTTAACCTGCTGACAGTTCAAGCACCGAGCTATATATGCTACAATATCCTTCTTCATCCTCTGCCACCAATAATGCTTCCGCAAGTCCCGATACATCTTTGTGGTGCCCGGATGAATGGAATATCGGGAACTATGGGCCTCCTGCAATATCAACTCACGAATACCGTCAACATCAGGTAAACAAATACGACCCTGCATCCTCAGAACTCTCTCATCATCAACTGTGACCTGCTTGGCACCTCCGTGCCGGACCGTATCTCTAAGTACACATAAATGACGATCATCATACTGCCTGGCCCGAATGCGGTCATACAATGAAGAACGGGCCACAGTATGGGCCAAAACACTACCAGTCTCGGAAACCTCCAAGCTCATAAACCGGTTTGCCAAAGCCTGCACATCTAAAGCAAACAGTCGCTCTCCGATTGATAGATAGGAAAGACTACCCATGCTGGCTGACTTCCGGCTCAAAGCATTAGCCACTACATTGGTTTTCCCCGGATGATATAAGATGGTAATGTCATAATCCTTCAATAGCTCTAACCATCTCCTCTTCCTCATATTCAACTCTTTCTGCTGGAACAGATACTGCAACTCTTATGGTCCGTGAACACCTCACATGGCACCCCATACAGATAGTGCCTCCAAATCTTCAATGCATGAACAATAGATGCAAACTCCAAATCATGAACTAGATAGTTCTTCTCATGAACCTTCAACTGACGTGAAGCATAGGCTATAACCTTGCTATCCTGCATCAACACTGCGCCAATTCCAACTCGTGAAGCATCACAATACACAGTATATGGCCTTGAACCTGTGGGCAAAACTAACACTGGTGACGTGGTCAAGGCCATCTTGAGCTTCTGAAAGCTCGCCTCACACTCATCTAACAACCTAAACTGGGCACCCTTCTGGGTCAACCTGATCATCGGGGTTGCAATAGATGAAAATCCCTCCACAAACCGGCGATAATAACCTGCTAATCCCAAGAAACTCCGAATCTCTATAGCTGAAGTGGTCCTAGGGCAATCTCTGACTACTGAAATCTTCTTGGGATCCACCTGAATACCCTCTGATGATACCACATGGCCTAGAAATGCAACCGAACTCAACCAGAACTCACACTTGGAAAATTTGGCATACCACTGACTATCCCTCAGAGTCTGGAGGACGACTCGAAGATGCTGCTCATGCTCCTCTCGGCTACGGGAGTATATCAATATATCATCAATGAAAACAATAACGAACGAGTCCAAATAGGGCTTGAACACTCGGTTCATCAACTCCATGAAAGCAGCGGGGGCATTTGTCAACCCAAACGACATCACCAAGAACTCATAATGCCCATACCGAGTACGAAAGGTTGTCTTAGGGACATCAGACGCCCTAATCCTCAGCTGATGGTAACCAAATCTCAAGTCTATCTTGGAAAACACTGTGGCACCTTGAAGCTGGTCAAACAGATCATCAATCCTCGGCAAAGGATACTTATTCTTAATGGTAACTTTGTTCAACTACCGGTAGTCAATACACATCCTAATTGAGCCATCTTTCTTCTTAACGAACAACACTGGGGCACCCCAAGGAGAGACACTAGGCCTAATGAAGACTTTATCCAACAAATCCTGCAACTGATCCTTCAACTCCTTCAACTCTGGCGGGGCCATACGATACATCAGAGTAGAAATGGGTTGAGTGCCCGGAGCCAACTCAATGCAAAAATCAATATCCCTGTCGGGTGGCATACCCGACAGGTCAGCAGCGAATACCTATGGAAACTCACGAACCACGGGCACAGAGTCCATAGAAGGAACCTCGGCACTAGAATCACGAACATAGGCCAAATAGGCCGAACAACCCTTCTCGACCATGCGCCGAGCCTTCATATATGAAATAACTCTACCGGAAGAATGACTAGGAGTCCCTCTCTACTCCAAACGAGGTACTCCTGGCAGGACCAAGGTCACTGTCTTGGAATGACAGTCCAGAATAACATGATAGGGAGATAGCCAATCCATCCCCAAAATAACATCAAAGTCAACCATATCAAGGAGCAAAAGATCTACCTGAGTCTCCAGACCACCAATAACCACTAAGCATGAATGGTAGACTCGATCTACCAAAATAGAATCGACCACATGCGTGGACACATATACAGCAGTACTCTGGAAATCACTGGGCATACTCAGATAAGGGGAAAAATATGAAGACACATAGGAGAATGTAGACCCCGAATCAAATAAAACCGAAGCATCTCGGCTGCAAACTGAAACCATACCTGTAATAACTGCATCAGAGGCCTCAGCCTCAGGCCTTGCAGGAATAGCATAGCACTGGGGAAGAGCCCCTCCAACCTGAACATCTCTGGGTTGACCTACTGCGGTGACTTCTACCTCTCGCAGCCTGTCCTCCAGCTCTAGCACCCCAACCTCCACCCCTAGCTGGCTGGAGACGCTCAAACTGCCTCCGAAAATCCTTCCTCTAAGTAACTGGAAGAAACTTCCCCAAGAAAAACTCGGAGAACTGAGCCCAAGACAAAGGTGCAGACCCAGCTGGTCTGGTCAAGAAATAGTCCCTCCACCAAGTCTTGGCTGTACCAGAAAGACGGAATGTGGCAAAATAAACTCCATTGGACTCTACGATGCCCATGTTCTGAAGAACCTCATAACAACTGTCCAAGTAATCCTAGGGATCCTCTGATGGTGCACCAGTAAAAGTAGTATGAAATAGCTTGGTGAACCGATCCGATCTCCATAGGGCATCAGCAGACATGGCTGCTCCCTCAACTGCCGGTGCTACAATACCCTACTAAGCTGCTCCAGATGTCTGAGGTGCTGGAGTCTGGAACTGAGTGGCTAACTGCTCTGGTGTGCGGCTAGCAAGATTCTAAGGCCCTCCCCCAGCTTGAGAGACGGCTGGTGCAGTAGGAAGAAGACCAGCCTGATCCACTCTCTCCATAAGTACCACTAAACGGACAAGAGCGTCCTGAAGAACCGGGGTGGCAATGAACCCCTCTGGGACCTGAGCTGGTCCAACTGGAACCGTCTGAGCAGGAACCCCACCGGCAAAGTCTACCTGTGGGTCCTCTACTGGGGCTGCCTCTCTAGGCTGAGCCCTGCCTTGCCTTGGCCTCTAGCACGGCCTCGACCCTTCGTAGGAGGTGCAACAGGAGGATCGGGCTGCTGATCGGTAGATGAGCAAGCATGCGTTCTCTCCATCTGTGAGAGAGTGGAATAGAAACTCCATTAGAATTTAGACTTTAAGGCGCAAGACAGAGAAGAAGAAATGTGAAGTATTCCTAACTTGCAGCCTCTGGGGGATAAGTACAGACGTCTCCGTACCGATCCCTCAGACTCTACCAAGTTTGTCCGTGAGTTGTGAGACCTAAGAAACCTAGAGCTCTGATACCAACTTGTCACGACCCGAAATCTCACCTTCAGGCCGTGATGGCATCTAACATTGAACCCGCTAGACAAGCCAACGTTTAATTAAGTTTACTTGTTTACAATTGAACTAACAACAATAACTAGAGCAATTATAAATAAAGAATGCGGAAGACTAATAAATTCAATAACTTTAACGATAATCCTCACAAAAACTTCCTTAATTACAACCCCAGAAACTGGTATCACAATCTCACGAACAGTCTAAGATTTCACTAAATACAATCGTCTGAAATAAGTGAATACAATTGTCTTGGAACTTCAGGATAAGACAGAAAATGAAAAAAAAGGATGAGAGGAGATTCCAAGTCCTGCAGACGCCTAAAGGACTACCTTAGTGTCGCTGTGGACTGAAGGCTACTCCCTGAATCACTGTCCACTGGGTCCGGTGCTATAATTTGCACAACATGAAGAAGTGCAGGTGTAGCATCAGTACAAACGACCCCATGTACTGAGTAAGTGCCGAGCCTAACCTCGACGAAGTAGTGAAGAGACTAGGACACGGCAACAAATAACACCCGGGCAATTCAATAATGTAACAGGAAATAAGCAAGTAAATACAACAACGGGGGGCATGCTGAGGATAAAGGGCAACAACTAACTGAAACAACGGAATAAGGAAAAAATGAAATGTATAAGTAACAGCAGGAATTAACAGCTTTGAACAAGTAAATAAACAGAAACGGCACGACATGTCCCCTTGTGCTATAACCTAACAAACACTCGGCACGGAATGTCCCCTCGTTCATAAATAATAATCACTCGGCACAAAATGTCTCCTCGTGCATAACCTCACAATCACTCGGCACAGAATGTCCCCTCGTGCATAAATAATAATCACTCGACACGGAATGTCCCCTCGTGCATAAGTAATAAATAATCACTCGGCACAGAATTTTCCCTCGTGCATAATCTCACAATCACTCGGCACGGAAGGTCCCCTCGTGCATAACATATGTAAAAGAAACAATTGACAGGAAAGACAATAATAAGAAACTTTGAATGTACAGAAATAATCAACAAGTATTCTACCGTCCCGGCAAGGGACTCACCTATAACCAATCTCACTCAGAGGTATAATTTTAACAAATGAACCTCAACCGGACGAACAATCAACAACAATTTACATTATGAAATCCCCTCAATGTATCACTTCCAGAATGACAATTAATTCATTACACAGAGAATATCAAAGAACACTATATAAATCATTAGGTTAGACTCACGGGCATGCTCGACCACAACAAATAGGTACCCGTCACCTCACCTATACATTGGACATGGATTAACACATAGCAGATAAGACTCTATACCTATTCTCTCAAGCTAAGGTTAGGCCAGACACTTACCTCGGCTCCAAGAATGCAAATCAAGCCTCTAGCACCACTTTTCCTCTCGAATCCGACTTCGAAACAATCATATCTAGACACAATTGACTCAATAACATCAATAATTACTCAACAATTCATTCCAAAGCCTAGTTATAGATTTCCCAACATTTTTTCCAAAAATTCCAAAATTTGACCCCGGGCCCGCTTGGTCCAAACATGAGGTTCGGACCAAAACCCGATCACCCATTCCCCCACGAGCCCAAATATATAATTTGTTTTGAAATCCGACCCCAAAACGAGGTCAAATTCCCAATTATTAAAAAAAAACTAACTGTACCCAAAACCCCAATTTCTACCCTTTAATTCCATGATTTTAGGCCTAGAATCTAATAATTGTTGATGAAAATAGAAGAAAATGAAGTTAAAATCACTTACCTAAGAGGATATGGTGATGGAGCTCTTCAAAGGTCATCTATAGGGTTTGGGGAAGAAGAGGGTTTATGAAGTTTTGAAAAATCCCGTAATGAAACATTTTGTTTTTGACACTTAAAATAACTAGGCAAAAATGACCTTCGCGATCGCGACAGGTCTCCTGCGATCGCGTAGAGTACTGGACCTAGACCTTCGTGATCGCGAAGAAAGGATTGTGATCGCGGAGTTACTGACACAGACCATCGCAATTGAGGCACAGAGTCGCGTTCACAGTGAACAAAATAGTACCCAGCCCCCAATCCACATTTGAACTACGCGTTCGCGTGAGGCCCTTCGGGATCGCGTAGAGCACTGCCCCAGGCTCTGCGATCGCAGCCAAGGCCCTGCGTTCGCGTAGGGTAATTTCCCCACCCCCAGCCACTTGAACATTGCGATCGCGTGAATTGCACCGCGATCGCGAAGGGTAAATCATAGGACACTAGAAACAACTACAAAACACCAGATTTTTGCCTATGTTTTTCACCCCGACACCTACCTGATACTCACCCGAGCCCTCGGATCCCAAAACCAGGTATACACACAACCTCAAAAACATCCTACATACTTGTTCGAGTAATTAAACCACCAAAATATCATCATATACATCAAATTAAACCTCAAAATCTATAGAAAATTTTCAAAACTTCATAACTTTCAAAATTTCCATTTTTAGTCTGAATCACGTCAAACTATGTCAGTTTCTAACCAAATTTCACAGACAACTCATATAACATATATGGAACCTGTTCCGGGCTCCGGAACCATGATACGGGACCGGTAACACAGGTTTCACATCAAATTCCATTTTCAAAACCTTTATATTTTTTAGAAAATAATTTTCTTTAAAAAATTCATTTCTCAGACTTGGGACCTCGGAATTCGATTCGGGGCATACACCCAAGTCATATATTTTCCTACGGACCCTCCGGTACCGTCAAATCACGGGTCCAGGTCTGTCAACCTATCAATTTTCCACATAAAAGCTTCTCGGCTACGCGCCCGGGTTGCGCACACACATCGAGGTGAGATAAATGAAGGCTTTTATGGCCTCGAAACACATATTTAGCTAATATTACACGGGATGACCTTTTGGGTCATCACATAGTGTAGTTGTAAGAAAGCCTATAGTATTAGTGTTACTAGAAGCATTATCCATTGAAACTGCCATTATTTTATCTCTAATGCAAAAATATCTACAAATATCTGCAACCTTCTTAGCAATAAACTTACCTATGTGACTTGAAGTAATTATTCTATAAGCAATAATGCATTTTTGCATTATCCATTCATCATCAGTCCAATGAGTGGTAACAGTAAGATAATCACATGTAACGACCCGGTCGGTCGTTTCGTAGAACCTGTATTATAATTATTGTTATTGACTTGTCATAGATTGGTTATACTGGTATTGATGTGTTAGAGTTGGTAGTCTTGAAATCTAATGGTTGTAGTGAGAGTTCAGTCATTTAGTCTTTAAAAATAGCCTTAAAATGGGAAAAGTCAACTGGGAGTTGACTTATTGGTAAACGATCTCAGAATGCATATTTTATGGCTCGGATAGCTTCGTTAAGTGATTTGGGACTTAGGAGTGTGTTCGAAATATTTTTTTGATGCTCGGTGTAGAATTAGGCTTGAATTGGCGAAAGTTAGTTTTTGGTGATTTCCGGTCGGCAGTGGAAAATAGGCTATCGGGGTCGGAATGGAATTCCGATAGTTGGAACAGGTTTGTAATGTTATTTTGGATATGTCTGCAAATTTTCAGGTCAATCACAGTTGTTTTGGATAGTTTCGGCATCGTTGGTGGATTTTAGAAATTTCAAAGTTCTTAGGCTTGAATCCGATGTTATTTTGGTGTTTTGAGGTTATATTTAGTGTTTTGAGAGTGGAACTAAGTTTGAATGATCATTTATGATGTGTTGGTAAATTTGGTTGGGGTCCCGAGGGGCTCGAGATTGATTTCGGATGGTTAACGAGCACTTTTGGACTTAGGAGAAATGCTGGTTTTCTGGTGTCAGTGCAGCAGGAATTTGTTCACCGCGATCGCGAAGAATGGTCCGCGATCGCGTAAGGTTAAACGAGGCCAGGGGAAATTTGTGCATCGCGATCGCAGGAGTGAGGGTGCGATCACGCAAGGTAAGTGGTTTAAGCAGTGCGATTGCGTGGACTTGATCGCGATCACATAGGGTCAGTTAGGCGCGTGGGGAGTGAGGTCAACGTTCTCCGCGATCGCGTGAGAATGGTTGCGATCGCGTGGGTCGAGGTTCCATTGAATCGCGATCGCGTGGCTTGTGTTGCGATCGTGTAGAGTCTTCTGTGGGCCTGGGAGATTTGTTCTTCGCGGTCGCGTGAGTACATCCGCGATTGCAGTGCATAAATAACTGGGTAGTATAAAAATAAACCCTCTGCGACCATTAGACCTTTTAACACCATTTTTAACAGGAAAAGAGCTTGGAGGCGATTTTGAAGAGGGAAAATCAATGTTCTTCATATAGGTAAGTATTTTGGACCTTAAACCTCGATTATAGGTGATTAAGGAACATAATCTCAGTGTTTAATTCATGAAAATCAGTACAAAAAGATGGGGTTAGGGCTTGAGATTATGAGACCTTTAGGGGTCGATTTGAGGGGTCAAACGAACTCCGATTTTAGCGTTCTTTATATGTACGGACTCGTGAGATGACAAAGAACATTTTGGTATAAAAATTTCTAAGTTCCGAGATGCGGGCTTGGGGGGTCGGGTTTTTACCGATTTCGGGTTTTGAGCTAAAATTGATATTTTTCAATTGGAATTCATTCCTTAAGCATAATTTGATGATAAAAATATGAACTTGGTAGATTTGAAGCACTCGGGAGTTGATTCGAGAGGCAAGCATATTGTGGAATAGTTCCCGGGCTAGTTTGGGGTAACTAATGTCTTTAAATCCTGTCCTGATGGTATAAACCCTAGACTCTGCACCCTTTCACGGGTTTTGGAATGCAAAGGTTGGAACTTTGGAAATATATTCCCTATTTAGGCAACTATTGAGTTGCAAAATCAATTTTTAAGCTTATGCTTAATAGTATTGATATATATTTGATATTATTTGAGTTGTAAGCCATGTTTGGGGCCTAGTGCCGATCTGTTTACCCCTTGGGGCTGTTTTTACTATTTTCCTCACTTGATATGTTATGATTTTCACTCACTCTATTCTTGAAAATTGTTTTGATACTCAGAGTATTTTGATACTATTTCTTGAAAATGAAACACTGTTTTTTGGTCGAGAACCCGGTATATTTATGGCCTGAAGGGCATGTTGAGAGTGTCTGACTCAGTGAGGCTGCGGGCCATTATTGTAAGGATATTGTGATATGAGAGAGGATGCGGGCCAATATTGTGTGTGATTTATGCCATGTTGTGGCTTGTTATAGCGCTTGGGCTGTAGGAGCCCCTCCGGAGTCTGTACACACCCCTAGTGAGCGCAGGTACCTAATGAGTGATGTTGCCCGCGGGGTTGATAATGAGTGATTGTGAGGTTGCCTAATGGGTTAGTATTGAGTGACTGTGAGGTTTCCTGATGTGCTAATATTGAGTGATTGTGAGGTTGCCTGATGGGCTAATATTGGGTGACTGTGAGGTTGCCTGATGGGCTAATATTGAGTGACTGTGAGGTTGCTTGATGGGATAATATTGAGTGACTGTGAGGTTGCCTGATGGGATAATATTGAGTGACTGTGAGGTTGCTTGATGGGTTGATACTGAGATTATTATGAGAAATGATTTTGGCCCGAGAGGCAGATTTATGATAAATTTTACTGAGTTTTTTACTACGATTCACTTCATTTTTTTTCAAACTGATTATTACTGAGAGTTTTACTGAGATATATTGAAATTATACTTGTTTCAAAGGATTTCTGGAAATTGGTTTTTGAACTTGTGTATATGATGAATACTTATGGTGACTTGGTGATTTACTGTTTTTGTGAATTGGTGTATCTGTGTTGTGTGTTTCTTAATTTTCAGACTGTGATTTATTTTCATTACTACTGAGTTGGCGTACTCATCATTACTCCCTGCACCTCTGTGTGCAGATCCAAGTACTCAGAGCAGTAGTTGTCTCTATTCGTTAGCTGTAGTTTTACGGGATTTCGAGGTAGTTGTCCAGCGTCCACATCTTCTCCATTTCCCTTCCTTATTTAGCTTTAGCATTTCATTCCTAGACTTTATTCAAGACGTTAGTAGAGTTAGTTTTATTTCGTAGATGCTCATGACATGTTGACTCCGGGTCTTGGAGACGGTTGTAGACTGTTAGCTTAATTGTTTTGTTTAAAGATTTCGAAATTTATATGCGTATTATGAATCGTTGAAAATAAATTGAGATATTTGAAAAGACAAATGTGAAAATTTTGCGTGTTGGCTAGCCTAGTTCCACGATAGGCGCCATCACGGCTGGTTAGGATTTGGGGTCGTGACATCACAGTCATTACCACTCCTACCAATATCAGCAGTAATAGAAACGTGATTACTAATATGAGTAAATAAATAGAGCAAATATTGTTCATATTCATGTTTATATTTATAAATATCAGCCTTTACGGTTGTGCGAGGTCATCTTTTATAAGTAGGATTAAAAATTCTTCTAATATAATGGACAAGGTGAGGGTTAGAGGGAAAACTATATGGTAAGCACATAACAGTAACCATTTTTGCCAATTCTTCACGATCCTTATTTGGATCGTAATATAAAATGCCACCGGTAACAGTGTTAATTTCCGGTTGAACTAGATTTGACCCGGTACTAGGGTTAACCTGAGTACCTACACTTGTCCCCTCTTGCTTAGCTTTCATTTGAATCCATCTAGCTTTATCATTAGGGTGTTTCTGTAAGTGTCTAGTTAAACTACCTGTACCACCACGTTCTCCAGTAAATTTATGAGCCATCAAGAGCCCACAAGTTTTA
>ML245931.1:0-65151 GCA_005239495.1 Nicotiana undulata | reverse complement strand
ATTGAACAAAAGCGTAGTAAGGTGATGGTTGGCTAGCCTAGTTCCACGATAGGCGCCATCATGACATGTTAGGATTTAGGGTCGTGACAACTAGAAATGATAATGACCATGGACGGTGTTAATTATCAGTACTACAAGCATGCATTTTCATTTATTTGTCCTTCATGAACAGTCACTGTGTAACGACCCGACCGGCCGTTGCGTAGAATTTGTATTAAAAATACTGTTATTGATGTGTTAGAGGTTGTAGGCTTGAAATCGGAATGGTTATAATGAGAAATTAGTCGCTTAGTCTTTAAAAAATAGCTTTAAAGTTGGAAAAAGTCAACTGAGAGTTGACTTATTGGTAAACGACATCAGGATGCAAATTTTATGGCTCGGATAGCTTCGTTAGGTGATTTGGGACTTAGCAGTGTNGACTTATTGGTAAACGACCTCGGAATGCGAATTTTATGGCTCGGATAGCTTCGTTAGGTGATTTGGGACTTAGCAGTGTATTCCGAATAATTTTGTGATGTCCGGTGTAGAATTAGGCTTGAATTGGCGAAAGTTAGTTTTTGGTGATTTCCGGTCGGTAGTGGAAAATAGGCTATCGGGGTCGGAATGGAATTCCGACAGTTGGAACAGGTTTATAATGTTATTTTGAACTTGTCTGCAAAATTTCAGGTCAATCGGAGATGTTTTGAATAGTTTCGGCATCGTTGGTGGATTTTAGAAATATCAAAGTTCTTAGGCTTGAATCCGATGTAAATTTGGTGTTTTGATGTTAGTTTTGGTGTTTCGACTGTGCAACTAAGTTTGAATGATGTTATGGGATATGTTGGTAAGTTTGGTTGGGGTCTCGAGGGCTCGGGATTGATTCGGATGGTTAACGGGATGTTTGGGACTTCAAACATGCAGCTTCAGCTGCTGGTGCTGGTGTAACCGCACCTGCGGAAGTTTGACGCAGGTGCGGGCTCGCAGGTGTGGGCAGTGGGTCTTAGGTGCGGAGAGGTCGCAGGTGCGGTTGAGAACCGCAAGTGTGGTCTCGCAGGTGCGGTCGGGTGAGTCACAATTGCGGAAATACCTAGGCAGTTAAATAATTAAACCCTCCGCGACTTAAACCTTATTTTTACACCATTGTTGTACGGAAAGGAGCTCTTGGGGGCGATTTTGAAGAGGGAAGTCCTTTTTCTTCATTTAGGTAAGTGTTCTAGTCATTAAAACTCGTTTATGGGTTATTATAGAACATAAAACCAGTGTAAATTCATGGGAAATCAGTAGAACAATAGGGTTTTAGGGCTTGAGATTATGAGACCTTTCGGGGTCAATTTGAGGGGTCAAACGAACTCTGATTTTGGTGTTATTTATATGTACCGACTCGTGAGAGGACAAAGAACACTTTTGTATAAAAATTTATGAGTTTCGAGATGCGGGCCCGGGGGTCGGGTTTTGACCGGTTTCGTATTTTTGAGTTAAATTCGATATTTTTAAATTGGAATTCGTTCCTTAAGCATATATTGATGATAAAAATGTAAATTTGGTAGATTTGGAGCCTTCAGAGGTTTATTCGAGAGGCAAGCGCATTGCGGAATAATTTCGGGCTAGTTTTGAGGTAAGTAATGTCTTGAAATCCTGTCCTGAGGGTATGAAACCCCGGACTATGCACCTTCACGGGTTTCAGAATACAAAGATTGAAACTTGGGAAATATATTCCCTACTAAGGCAACTATTGAGTTGCAAAACAGATTTTTAAGCCTTTACTTAATTAGTATTTATATATTATGTTATGTTTAGGGCTGTAAGCGGTGTTTGGGGCCTAGTGGCGATCTGTTTACCCCTTGGGGGATTGTTTTACTGTGTTTCCTCGCTTGATATGTTGTGAATTACACTCAGTCTTTTCCTAATAAATTGTTTTGACACTCAGAGTATTTTGATACTATTTATTGAAAAATGAAACGTTGTTTTTGGTCGAGAACCCGGTATGTTTATGGCCTAAAGGCAAATTGAGAGTGTATGAATGAGTGAGGCTTTCAGGCCTATATTTTGAGGAGGCTTCCAGGCCTTATGAGGGAGGTGAGGAGGCTTCCAGGCCTTATGAGATATGTGAGGAGGCTTCCAGGCCTTATGAGTGATGTGAGGAGGATTCCAGGCCTTATGGGAGAGGTGAGAAGGCTTCCAGGCCTTATGTTATTATTGCGCTTGGGCTGTAGGAGCCCCTCCGGATTCTGTAACACACCCCCAGTGAGCGCCGGTACCGATTGAGTGATGATGATTGCCCGCAGGGCTGATACTGAGTGATGATTTATACCGAGTGATTAAGGGAATGTATGAGGGCATCTGTTCCGATAAATGATTTTGGCCTGAGGGGCAGTTTCATGATGATTTTACTATGTTTTCGAACTATGATTTACTTCGTTTTCAAACTGAGATTTACTGAGGATTTCAGTGAGATATATCGATATTTACTTGTTCTAAAATGTTTTCTGGAAACTGATTTCGAACTTATGAAATTGCTGAATAGTACTTGGTGACTTGATGTTTTACTGGTTGTTGTGAAATGGTGTATCTGTTTGTGTGCTTTATATTTCTCAGACTGTGATTTCTTTTCATTACTACTGAGTTAGCGTACTCATAAAGACTCCATGTGTCTCTGTGCACAGATTCATGTGACGGTCTGAAGCAGTAGCAGTTTTTGCTTGTTCGTTAGCGGATTTCACGGGATTTCGAGGTAGCTGTCCAGCGTCCACAGCTTCTCCACTTCCCTTCCTTATTATGTTTTTATCAATTGATTCAGAGACATATATTATAGTTTTTAGCAGAGTTAGGCTTATTCATTCTTAGATGCTCATGACTATTGACTCAAATTCTGGGAGGTTGTTTAGAGTTGTTTAGTGCATGGTTGGGGGCGTTAGACTTATATAATTTATTTCTTTATTATGACTACTGTTTATTGTTATATTGTGAACTATTATAATCGAACCAATGCGTAGTAAATTGATGGTTGGCTAGCCTAGTCCACGATAGGCGCCATCACGGCCTGTTAGGATTTGGGGTCGTGACAAGTTGGTATCAGAGCACTAGGTAACACAGGACTCAACAGTCATGAGCAGGTTTAGTACNCTTGTGACTTCCATGGGTGAGATGTGATTTTTAACATGTTAATAATGGGCCAGTCGGGAGGACTGGAGGCCGGATTATGTCTGTGGCTTGAGCGTTGAGATCTCATTTGGGTTACGGATATGACTTATTACAGTGTGCTCAGACTTATTCAGTTTATAGTTGTGGGATTTTGATCTTGTAAATTGATTCAGAAGTGAAAATGTAGTTGAAAGGTCTATGGGTCAGGATTTGAAAATGAAATTTCGGTTATGTTGTGTTATCAGTCCTAGATGGGTAGGGTGATGTAAGATCACCTCCGAATATGTGCATGGTAGGTTACACAACAATTTTGGTGGTGTTTGGAACAACAATAGGAACGTTCAAGGACGAACGTGTGTTTAAGTGGGGGAGAATATAATGACCCGGCCGGTCGTTCCATAGAATTTGTATTATAAATACTGTTATTGATGTGTTAGAGTTGGTAGGCTTGAAATTGGAATGATTATAATGAGTCTTTAAAAAATAGCCTTAAAGTTGGAAAAATTCAACTGAGAGTTGACTTATTGGTAAATGACCCCGTGATGCAATTTTTATGGCTCGGATAACTTCGTTAGGTGATTTGGGACTTAGGAGTGTATTCCGAATAATTTTGTGATGTCCGGTGTAGAATTAGGCTTGAATTGGCGAAAGTTAGTTTTTTTGTGATTTCCGATCGGCAGTGGAAAATAGGCTATCGGGGTCGGAACAGGTTCGTAATGTTATTTTGGACTTGTCTACAAAATATTAGGTCAATCGGAGCTGTTTTGAATATTTTCGGCATCGTTGGTGGATTTTAGAAATATCAAAGTTCTTAGGCTTGAATCCGATGTAAATTTGGTGTTTTGATGTTAATTTTGGTATTTCGAGGGTGCAACTAAGTTTGAATGATGTTATGGAATATGTTGGTAAGTTTGGTTGGGGTCCCGAGGGGCTCGAGATTGATTCGGATGGTTAAGGGGAAGTTTGGGACTTGAAACATGCAGCTTCAGCTGCTGGTGCTGGTGTAACCTCACCTGCAGAAGATTGACCGCAGGTGCGGGCTCGCATGTGTAGGCAGTAGCTCACAGGTGCGGAGAGGTCGCAGTTACGGTTGAGAACCGCAGGTGCGGTCGGGTGAGTCGCAGGTGCGGAAATACCTGGGCAGTTAAATAATTAAACCCTCCGCGACTTAAATCTTATTTTTACACCATTGTTGTACGGAAAGGAGCTCTTGGGGGCGATTTTGAAGAGGGAAATCCTTGTTCTTCATTGAGGTAATTGTTCTAGTCTTTAAAACTCGATTGTGGGTGATTATAGAACATAACACCAGTGTAAATTCATGGAAAATCAGTAGAAAAATTGGGTTTTAGGGCTTGAGATTATGAGACCTTTAAAGGTCGATTTGAGGGGTTAAACGAACTCCGATTTTGGTGTTCTTTATATGTACGGACTTGTTAGAGGACGAACAACACTTTTTTATAAAAATATCTGAATTTTGGACATGTGGCCGGGGGTCGGGTTTTAACCGGTGTCGGATTTTTGAGTTAAATTCGATATTTTTCAATTGGAATTCGTTCCTTAAGAATATATTGATGATAAAAATCTAAACTTGGTTGATTTGGAGCCTTCGGAGGTTGATTCGAGAGGCAAGCGTATTGCGGAATAATTCCGGCCTAGTTTTGAGGTAAGTAATGTCTTGATATCCTGTCCTGAGGGTATGAAACCCCGGACTATGCACCCTTCACGTGTATTGGAATACAAAGATTGAAACTTGGGAAATATATTCCCTACTTAGGAAACTATTGAGTTGCGAAACCGATTTTTAAGCCTTTTCTTAGTTAGTATTTATATATTATGATATGTTTTGGGTTGTAAGCCGTGTTTGGGGCCTAGTGCCGATCTGTTTACCCCTTGGGGGACTGTTTTACTGTGTTTCGTCACTTGATATGTTGTGAATTACACTCAGTATTTTCCTGATAAATTGTTTTGACACTCAGAGTATTTTGATACTATTTATTGAAAAATGAAACGCTGTTTTGGGTCAAGAACCCATTATGTTTATGGCCTAAGGGCAAATTAAGAGTGTCTGACTGAGTGAGGCTTTCAGGCCTATATTGTGTGGAGGCTTCCAGGGCTTATGAGGGAGGTGGGGAGGCTTCCAGGCCTTATGAGAGAGGTGAGGAGGCTTCCAGGCCTTATGAGTGATGTGAGGAGGCTTCCAGGCCTTATGAGTGATGTGAGGAGGCTTCCAGGCCTTATGAGAGATGTGAGGAGGCTTCCAGGCCTTATGAGAGAGATGAGAAGGCTTCCAGGCCTTATGTTATTATTGCGCTTGGGCTGTAGGAGCCCCTCCGGAGTCTGTAACACACCCTCAGTGAGCGCCGGTACCTATTGAGTGATGATGATTGCTCGCGGGGCTGTTACTGAGTGATGATTCATACTGAGTGATTGAGGGAATGTCTGAGGGCATCTGTTCCGAGAAATGATTTTTTCCTGAGGGGCAGTTTCATGATGATTTTACTATGTTTTCGAACTATGATTTACTTCATTTTCAAACTGAGTTTTACTGAGGATTTCACTGAGATATATCGATATTTACTTGTTCTCAAAGGTTTTCTGGAAACTGATTTCGAACTTATGAAATTGCTGAATAGTACTTGGTGACTTGATGTTTTACTGGTTGTTGTGAAATGGTGTATCTGTTTGTGTGCTTTATATTTCTCAGACTGTGATTTCTTTTCATTACTACTGAGTTAGCGTACTCATAAAGACTCCCTGTGTCTCTGTACACAGATTCATGTGACGGTCTGAAGAAGTAGCAGTTTTTGCTTGTTCGTTAGCGGATTTCACGGGATTTCGAGGTAGCTGTCCAGCGTCCACAGCTTCTCCACTTCCCTTCCTTATTATGTTTTTATCAATTGATTCAGAGACATATATTATAGTTTTTAGCAGAGTTAGGCTTATTCATTCTTAGATGCTCATGACTATTGACTCAAATTCTGGGAGGTTGTTTAGAGTTGTTTAGTGCATGGTTGGGGGCGTTAGACTTATATAATTTATTTCTTTATTATGACTGTTGTTTATTGTTATATTGTGAACTATTATAATCGAACCAATGCGTAGTAAATTGATGGTTGGCTAGCCTAGTCCACGATAGGCGCCATCACGGCCTGTTATGATTTGGGGTCGTGACAAGTTGGTATCAGAGCACTAGGTAACACAGGACTCAACAGTTATGAGCAGGTTTAGTAGAGTCTTGCGGATCGGTACAGAGACGTCTGTACTTATCTTCGAGAGGCTGCAGAACCCTTAGGAAAATTCCACATTCTTGAATTCTTATCGTACGAATCCATTTATTTAGCCAAAAGCATAACTCTTTGAATTCCTTTCATGTATTCGAATGCGCACGCGAGCGCATGGTATCAGTTGTGCGTCGTCGGCTTGTGACTTCCATGGGTGAGATGTGATTTTTAACTTGTTAATAATGGGCCAGCCGGGAGGACTTGAGGCCGGATTGTGTCTGTGGCTTGAGCGTTGAGATCTCATTTGGGTTACGGATATGACTTATTACAGTGTGCTCAGACTTATTCAGTTTATAGTTGTGGGATTTTGATCTTGTAAATTGATTCAGAAGTGAAAATGTAGTTGTAAGGTCTATGGGTCAGGATTTGATAATGAAATTTCAGTTATGTTGTGTTATCAGACCTAGATGGGTAGGGTGATGTAAGATCACCTCCGAATATGTGCATGGTAGGTTACACAACAATTTTGGTGGTGTTTGGAACAACAATAGAAACGTTCGAGGACGAACGTGTGTTTAAGTGGGGGAGAATATAATGACCCGGCCGGTCGTTCCATAGAATTTGTATTATAAATACTGTTATTGATGTGTTAGAATTGGTAGGCTTGAAGTCGGAATGGTTATAATGAGTCTTTAAAAAATAGCCTTAAAGTTGGATAAAGTCAACTGAGAGTTGACTTATTGGTAAAAGACCTCGTGATGCGATTTTTATGGCTCGGATAGCTTCGTTACGTGATTTGGGACTTAGGAGTGTATTCCGAATAATTTTGTGATGTCCGGTGTAGAATTANTCAACTAAGAGTTGACTTATTGGTAAACAACCTCGGAATGCGGATTTTATGGCTCGGATAGCTTCGTTACGTGATTTGGGACTTAGGAGTGTATTCCGAATAATTTTGTGATGTCCGGTGTAGAATTAGGCTTGAATTGGCGAAAGTTAATTTTTTTGTGATTTCCGATCGGCAGTGGAAAATAGGCTATCGGGGTCGGAACAGGTTCGTAATGTTATTTTGGACTTGTCTTCAAAATATTAGGTCAATCAGAGCTGTTTTGAATAGTTTCGGCATCGTTGGTGGATTTTAGAAATATCAAAGTTCTTAGGCTTGAATCCGATGTAAATTTGGTGTTTTGATGTTAATTTTGGTATTTCGAGAGTGCAACTAAGTTTGAATGATGTTATGGAATATGTTGGTAAGTTTGGTTGGGGTCCCGAGGGGCTCGGGATTAATTCGGATGGTTAACGGGAAGTTTGGGACTTGAAACATGCAGCTTCAGTTGCTGGCGCTGGTGTAACCGCACCTGCAGAAGATTGACCGTAGGTGCGGGCTCGCATGTGTAGGCAGTAGGTCACAGGTGCGGAGAGGTCGCAGGTACGGTTGAGAACCGCAGGTGCGGTCGGGTGAGTCGCAGGTGCGGAAATACCTGGGCAGTTAAATAATTAAACCCTCCGCGACTTAAATCTTATTTTTACACCATTGTTGTACGGAAAGGAGCTCTTGGGGGCGATTTTGAAAAAGGAAATCCTTGTTCTTCATTGAGGTAAGTGTTCTAGTCGTTAAAACTCGATTGTGGGTGATTATAGAACATAACACCAGTGTAAATTCATGGAAAATCAGTAGAAAAATTGGGTTTTAGGGCTTGAGATTATGAGACTTTTAGGGGTCGATTTGAGGGGTTAAACGAACTCCGATTTTGGTGTTCTTTATATGTACGGACTTGTGAGAGGACGAAGAACACTTTTTTATAAATATTTCTAAATTTTGGACACGTGGCCGGGGGTCAGGTTTTGACCGGTGTCGGATTTTTGAGTTAAATTCGATATTTTTCAATTGGAATTCGTTCCTTAAGAATATATTGATGATAAAAATCAAAACTTGGTTGATTTGGAGCCTTCAGAGGTTGATTCGAGAGGCAAGCGCATTGCGGAATAATTCCGGCCTAGTTTTGAGGTAAGTAATGTCTTGATATCCTGTCCTGAGGGTATGAAACCCCGGACTATGCACCCTTCACGTGTATTGGAATACAAAGATTGAAACATGGGAAATATATTCCCTACTTAGGAAACTATTGAGTTGCGAAACCGATTTTTAAGCCTTTTCTTAATTAGTATTTATATATTATGATATGTTTTGGGTTGTAAGGCGTGTTTGGGGCCTAGTGCCGATCTGTTTACCCCTTGGGGGACTGTTTTACTGTGTTTCCTCACTTGATATGTTGTGAATTACACTCAGTATTTTCCTGATAAATTGTTTTGACACGCAGAGTATTTTGATACTATTTATTGAAAAATGAAACGCTGTTTTGGGTCAAGAACCCATTATGTTTATGGCCTAAGGGCAAATTAAGAGTGTCTAACTGAGTGAGGCTTTCAGGCCTATATTGTGTGGAGGCTTCCAGGGCTTATGAGGGAGGTGAGGAGGCTTCCAAGCCTTATGAGAGAGGTGAGGAGGCTTCCAGGCATTATGAGTGATGCGAGGAGGCTTCCAGGCCTTATGAGAGAGGTGAGAAGGCTTCCAGGCCTAATGAGAGAGGAGAGAAGTCTTCCAGGCCTTATGTTATTATTGCGCTTGGGCTGTAGGAGCCCCTCCGGAGTCAGTACACACCCTCAGTGAGCGCCGGTATCGATTGAGTGATGATGATTGCTCGCGGGGCTGTTACTGAGTGATGATTCATACTGAGTGATTGAGGGAATGTCTGAGGGCATCTGTTCCGAGAAATGTTTTTTTCCTGAGGGGCAGTTTCATGATGATTTTACTATGTTTTCGAACTATGATTTACTTCGTTTTCAAACTGAGTTTTACTGAGGATTTCACTGAGATATATCGATATTTACTTGTTCTCAAAGGTTTTCTGGAAACTGATTTCAAACTTATGAAATTGCTGAATACTACTTGGTGACTTGATGTTTTACTGGTTGTTGTGAAATGGTGTATCTGTTTGTGTGCTTTATATTTCTCAGACTGTGATTTCTTTTCATTACTACTGAGTTGGCGTACTCATAAAGACTCTCTGTGCCTCCGTGCACAGATTCAGGTGACGGTCTGGAGCAGTAGCAGTTTTTGCTTGTTCTTTAGCGGATTTCACGGGATTTCGAGGTAGCTATCCAGTGTCCACATCTTCTCCATTTCCCTTCCTTATTATATTTTTATCAATTGATTCAGGGACATATATTATAGTTTTTAGCAGAGTTAGGCTTATTCATTCTTAGATGCTCATGACTATTGTCTGCAGTTCTGGGAGGTTGTTTAGAGTTGTTTAGTTCATGGTTGGGGGCGTTAGACTTATATAATTTATTTCTTTATTATGACTGCTGTTTATTTTTATATTGTGAACTATTATAATTAAACAAATGCATAGTAAATTGATGGTTGTTTATACTAGTTCCACGATGTGCGCCATCACGGTCTGTGAGGATTTGGGGTCGTGACACACTGTTATTTACAAAGAAAACTAATCAATTCGTGAACTTTGAGCCTCAACCAATTTGACAAAACGTTACTCTCAACTGAGTGCATTTGCATCCGACTTCAAGAACTCAACTACTGTCAAACTTCACAGTTCATGTGCCCATACTAGAAAGAAGGTCCCAACTCACGATATTTATAATGACGGCAAAAAGGGACATATTTACAAAGACACTCACTCTCGCAAAGAGTTTCAAGTGTTACAACACATCATACCATAGGCTTGCCTTTATTTTAATTTGTTTCCTATTTAAGAACATCGGGTTAGATATCCCATAAGGACTTTTTAAGCTTGTACTGTAGGCTTAGGGAAGGGTTGGATAATCATTTTGTTACAAGTGACTACACCCTCCTTGAACACTACTCACATTTTTCTCTTTCAGTGCCATTTGTCTCTTTTTAAACCCCATATCCCTTATTGGCTGTTAGTTACCAACTTGAACCACCCGACATACCTCTCTAGTCTCTTTTTTTTATATATTTTTCTTTAAAGCTCCCTATGTACATATATATACACATATTTTCTTTTCCTTTTTTTTCTTTTTCTTTTTCTTTTTCTTTTTGGAGCTTGAATAATCTCATGCGACTATTTTGAGGTGCATGTTCTTACACTCAATGTACAACCTTAACAACTTCCACTTTGACACCCCACCCCCAACTTAGGGTTTTAGAATCATTCTCACTATTCAAGTAGAGATGGGTTCAAAAGAGGGAGTTATTTTACAAAACGAGAAAGGTTTATAATGAGGTGTTCAACAAAAAGGCTAAAGGCTCAAATGGTTAACTAGTGATAATCATGAATACATTGGGTAGCTTGAAAGGCTCACTGGGTTTTCCAATATCACAAAGAATGCCTAAGGTCATTTCTCCAACTCAATGTACTTATTATTAGCATCAAAAAACCATCTGGGCAAGTTCTAGATGATAGAAGTAAACACAAGAATTATTGATACAAAATCTAACACACATGGCACACGACTGTTTGGCTCAACATAGTTTTAACTCACAAGTCATCGCTTGAAAACTCAAAGCTTTCATCATATTTACATGTATAATTCTAAGTACTCATAGAATCATAAAGCGAGCCTCAAGTTCACGCAGTTGATTGCCTTTTCAACACAAGATTTCTCTTTTTTTTTATTATAACGGAAGGGTATAGGCTATTTACAAACACACTTGCTTGAGACAAGTCACTTACACCAAACTGGTCAATACATTTCATCCTACTTCCATGGTTCTACTATTACACCCTTGGAAAAGAACCTGGCGAAGAAAAACCAAGGGGAATTCATTGTTAATTACTACTGATGACATGCATACAACTATCTACTTGTTTTTGTTTGATTCTTTATATATATACACAGAGATATCATATGTATGAGGACAACACAAGTTAACGGTCAACAACATAAGTATGTACAAGAGTTTACCGATAAACTTGAAAATCGCATATAACAACAAGAGAAAACAAATACAATAGTTTGAGGATTACACAAATTGTCACAAAAGATGTTCATACAAGGCTACCCTTCCACCCCCAACTAAAGAGCATGCATTGTCCTCAATGCATAAGAAATGTAAAACAGAGTTAGGGGCTCCCTGGGCCGCACTAAGCGCTATGGGAGTCAGTGGTCTGCTAGGTGTTTGAGGGGTCAATGATCGCTAATGGAACTGGGTCTGCCAAAGTCCCAGCTGGAGGTATGACTGCCACTGGTGGTGGAGGAGCTGCTGAAGACTCAGCTGGCATGGTGACTGCTGCTATAGGTGGAAACGTCTCCAAGTGTCTAGAAGCTGCAGAAGGGGTCTTAGAGCTGCTGGGCCCGCCTGCTAACGGCGGAATGGCTGATGATGTGACTGGAGCAGCTCTGCCAGCTAAGTATCTCTGTATCGCAATCCGCACCTGAGCATCCTCTTCCTCCTCTGCAGTTGTGGTGACGGCAACCCCCTTGCCCTTCTCCTGAGGGCCCTCATCATCATCTGACCATGAGTCAATAGCCTCCTCGTGAGTCTCCTCACCCTCGGACGTTGTAGAATGCCCGGAATCCTCCCTAGAAGGTATAACATCTGGTGCAGATGGAGCTGGGGCTGAGAGGCTCCAGCAGTCGGGGCTGGCTGGGCTGTCATCAGTGTAGAGAAGTCAAGACCTAGCCCAGTCTCAGATGCGCCCGCTCCCTGTTCTCCTTCCTTGGGCAGGAAGGAAGATAAATCAAACTTCAGATTCTGCAGATTGTGGAGCTCAGTCTTTAGTGTAGTCACATCAGCTCGGAGCATTGGTAGGTCTCCAGCCTCACCATGCTCGATCTTTTTAATCCTAGCCTCAAGCCCCTTTAGGCGACCCTCGTAAGATATGTGCTGCAGTTGTAGGGTCGTCACCGATGCGTGAATGCGGGTCAGGGCCTGCCTGATAAGTACCTGGAGGTCCTTCAGAAGCTTGTCTACCTTAGCATTGGTGTGATGAGCTAGGAGACCAAGCCTCGAAAGGACTGGCATTAAAGCAGGTGGATTAGCATTGGTCTGAGGGGTAGGCTGTGGAGCAGCAGTGGATGTCTCTGCGGTCTGAGGTGCACTAGGAGTCTAGGAGTAGGGGATGTCTGTCTCAGTGGGAATCGGAATCTGGATCTCCAGAGGAACAACAACTACCTTTATCACCGCATCACCAATGCGTGTGATGTCAATGTTCTTTGTTGCTTTTCCCATCTTTTTAGAATGTGGCAATGTAGGAACATCCGCATCCTTACAACGAGCGGTGATCAAGTATGGGAAAGGAAATGATGTGGCTTTCTGCCACGCCCGGACCCCTATCTCTTTGAAAATAATGACACCCACATCAATCGTGATCCTGGTCATAATGCAAGTAATGAGAATAGCTTTCTCAATGCTTATGTCTGTTTTATTCCGGGTTGCGATCAAACGGGCAGTGAAAAAACTGATCCAGAAGCGACCTTCGCGTGTAAGATCTTCCTTGTATATTTTGTGTGCATGGTCAATCCAGGCGGGGGTACCCTTGGCAATCAGTGATGCAACCCAAGCTCGATCACCATCTCTATTGGCCAATTTTGCCTCATACTCCGCTGTACTAGGGCATGTGGTTGAGAAATAATGATCATGAATTGTCTCCCTATAACAGTACACCTCCTTTCCCCGAACTAGGACAGTGTCGCAGAATATTTTGTTGTGCTTGTGGTGAGCGGTTCTGGAGGCCCCGTAGGATGCATAGAACTCCCGCACCACTGTTTCATTAAATTACTCAGGCAGCAAAGTGAACGATTCCCACTTTCTAGCTTTGATGTTCGCTAAAATGTAAGGGTACTGTTCCCGAAGGCCGTTCAGACTTAACCGCTTCTCTGCCAGGATCTTCCGTTTTGAGAGCCCCTTTCTATACAGAGCCCTAGATTTAGGGAGCGGAAACCTAAGGTTGTAGTCATCAACTTGTTTCCTCGTTGCCTCAGCCATTAGATCAACCTCCGTCAAGGTTTCCTCCTCATCAGACTGGGAAGAACGTTCATCAATAGATTGTGGAGGTTCTTGTCGTGAACTTTTTGCCAGTGGAGCTTGAAGGCTAAAGGCAGCCCTTTTAGTGGATGAAGTTATATGTTTTTTGTGAGGCATATCTGCAAAGAAAAGATGTGTCAGTGGTGTAGCAGACATTTTAGGAAAAGGTTCACTGGGAGAATCCAATATGTGACAGGTTGTGCGATCGCATAACCACTATGCGGACCGCACACCTGTCGCAAAGTAACAATGTGCTATGAAGGGTTGATTGTGCGATGACTTATGCGATCGCATATCCATTATGCGGTTCGCATAGTCATCACATAATCAAATGCAAGAAAGGTGCATCAAATTACGCGATCGCATAATCGATCTCAAAGTTGACTTTGCTATCGCAAAGATACCGCAAACACCACGCTAGAGTAGGCAGTCGACTGTTGAGGTATGCGACATATCTGCTGTCCGCATATCAACTATGCGGTCGCAGAATTATCGCATTATGTTGTCTTCCTCACCACACCTAGGGTTTAAAATGCGACGAGAGATGCGATCGCACAATGAGTTTGTGGATCGCAAAACTTATCATTTTCAGAGCTTTACTCACCCCATCAATGGCTATTCTAATTTTACTACCTACCAAGCCGTAGTTACAAGTGCTTCATGAATCCCCCCCTTTTTACAAGCAAACACACATACACAGAGACGAAAAGGGAACAAAACTTACAACAATCAAAAAGACTACACAACTACAACAACGTTTGACCTAGACTAAAAGAATTTACAAGGATTTGAGATGAGAAAAAGGAAACGTACCAGATGAGGATGAAAATGAAACAATCAATCAAGATGGAAATCCACAGATATCGTCTTTTGTAGCCCGTTCAATTTCAATGTAGACATTTCTCTTCTTCTTGTTCTTTTTTTTTTAAATATAGAGTTCTGTGAGTGCGGTTTTTTTTGGTGAGATACGCGAAGAGAGTAAGGAACTTACCTGGGTGTATTACGATGGGAAAGTGGTCGCATACCCTAGTATGCAATAGCATACCTGTTATACGACAGAGTATTGCAAAGGTCACCTAGGGTTCGTAATGCGACGCACTATGTGATCGCAATACTAAAATGCGGTTCGCATAGTGCACCCTAGCATCGCATTCCAGCCATCCAAAAATGCCAAACTAGCTGCCCAGGTTTGCGGTAGAAATGCGGTGCGCATAGAGACAATGCGATCTCATATGCATCGCAAACTGGACATTCTTTCTCAGCCTTCCTTTCACTCGCAATTTTACCCTGTTTTGTGCACTTTTGCACCACATGCACTCTAACACACACTTTATATTTATCAAAGAAACCTATTTAATCAAAAACCCAAATTTAAAAGAAAAAAGAGTGTTACCACACATGGGTTGCCTCCCATGAAGCGCTTGATTTAACGTTGCGGCATGACGAAGTTGGCCTTCTTTTGAATTTACTCATTGGCCGGGAATGGACCGTCTTTAAGAGCCAATTGTTCTACCACATGTCTTTCTCCATCTGAGCCCAAATAGTGCTTGATGCGTTGGCCATTTACTTTGAAAGTGCGGAGCCCATACTCAGATGCTAATTCCACATCGCCAAATGGGGAGACATCTACCACTTTTAATGGACCAGACCATTTTGATTTGAGCTTGCCCGGGAAAAATTTGAGTCTTGAATTGAAGATTAACACCAAGTCACCGGACTTGAACTCTCTTTTCAAAATCTTTTTTTCATGGACAAATCATTCTTTCCTTATATACAGCTGCACTTTCATAAGCGTGGAACCGGAATTCCTCCATTTCATTGAGTCGAGTGAGCCTGAAGTTTGCAGCTTCAGTCCAGTCCAAGTTCAACTTATTTAGAGCCCACATGGATTTATTCTCTAGTTCCACAGGTAGATGACAAGCTTTACCGAACACTAACCGGTAGGGAGAAGTACCAATGAGAGTTTTGTATGTCGTGCGGTATGCCCACAATGCGTCATCCATCTTCCTTGACCAGTCGGTCCTATTTGCATTCACTGTCTTTAATAGAATGTTCTTGATTTCCCGATTGGAGACTTCTACCTGGCCACTTGATTGGGGATGATAAGGAGTGGCTACCTTATGCTTGACACCGTATTTCTCTAGCAGCCCAATGAAAGCCTTGTTGCAAAAATGAGAACCACCATCACTAAGAATGGCTCTAGGAGTGCCAAACCTCGTGAATATGTTCTTCTTTAAGAATGCAGTCACACTTCTTGCCTCATTGTTTGGCAAGGAAATAGCTTCAACCCATTTGGACACATAGTCCACAGCTACCAGAATATACTTCATACCGCAGGAGCTCACAAAGGGGCCCATAAAGTCAATTCCCCAGACATCAAATATTTCAACCTCCAACACAAAATGCAAAGGCATCTCATGCCTTTTGGAGATTGCTCCCTGCCTCTGACATTGGTCACAAGATTTGACCATTTGGTTGGCATCATGATAGATGGACGGCCAATAATAACCACATTAAAGCACTTTTTCCGCCGTGCTATTTCCTCCGTGTTGACCACCCACCGGTGAGTCATGGCATGCCCTTAGAATTTCCATCATCTCTTTCTCTGGAACACACCTTCTAATAATGTTGTCCGCACAGATACGGAACAAGTATGGCTCCTCCCAATAATATTGCCGACACTCTCTTAAGAATTTCTTCTTTTGATATGGTTCTAAATCATCCGGGATTAGGTCACTAACCAAGTAACTGGAAATGTCGGCATAGTAAGGAGTGGTTGAAGAAGATAATGCCAAGATATGCTCATCGGGGAAGGCATCATTGATGTCAAGATCATCCTTTGGTCGCCCGTCTTCTTCATGTCTAGAGAGATGGTCTGCCACTTGGTTTTCGGTGCCTTTTCGGTCCTTGACTTCAAAATCAAATTCTTGTAACAAGAGGACCCACCAGATTAGTCTTGGCTTGTCATCTTTCTTTTCCATGAGGTATCGAAGAGCGGCATGGTCGGTGTAGACCACCACCTTGGATCCCAACAAGTAAGCTCGAAATTTTTCGAAAGCATACACAATAGCAAGAAGCTCTTGCTCCGTCACCGTATAGTTCATTTGTGCACCATTGAGTGTCTTGCTTGCATAATAAACCGGATGAAGAACTTTGTTGTGCCGTTGACCCAAAACCGCTCCAATTGATACACCACTGGCGTCACACATGAGCTCGAATGGAAGAGACCAATCCAGTGTGAAAATAATGGGTGCCGTGGTGAGCTTCTCCTTGAGCTCCTCGAATGCCCTGAGACACTTCTCATCGAACACAAACTTGGCATCTTTCTCAAGGAGCTTGCACATAGGATTTGCAATTATTGAAAAGTCCTTGATAAATCGCCGATATAATCCGGCATGCCCAAGAAAGCTTCGAATACCCTTTACCGATGTTGGTGGAGGGAGTTTGGAAATGATCTCAATCTTTGCCCGATCGACTTCAATGCCATTTTTTTAAAATTTATGCCCCAAGACAATGCCCTCGTCCACCATGAAGTGGAATTTTTCCCAATGAAGCACGAGGTTGGTCTCCTCACATCTTTTAAGCACTTGTCTAAGGTTGTCAAGACAATGCTCGAAGGAGTCACCGACTACGGAAAAATCATCCATGAAAACTTCTAGGAAGTCTTCTACCATGTCGGAGAAAATGGACATCATGCATCGTTGAAAAGTAGCTGTAGCGTTGCACAAACCAAAGAGCATCCGACTAAAGGCAAAGGTTCCATACGGGCAAGTGAATGTGGTCTTTTTTTTAATCTTCCATTGCTATATTGATTTGATTGTAGCCGGAATACCCATCGATGAATCAATAGAAGGATCTTCCCGCTAGCCATCAAGCATTTGATCAATAAAATACATAGGGAAATGATCCTTGCAAGTGGCATTATTTAGCTTCCGGTAGTCCATGCATACTCTACATCCGATGACCGTCCGAGTGGGGATAAGCTCATTCTTTTCATTGTGAATCACCGTCATGCCTCCCTTCTTTGGAACACATTGTACCGGACTCACCCATGGACTATCCGCAATGGGGTAGACAACCCCGACATCCAACCATTTGATTATTTCCTTCTTGACCACTTCTTGCATTGAAGGATTTAATCTTCTTTTATGTTCCACACTTGGCTTGCTCCCTTCTTCCAATTGAATTTTGTTCTCACATATCCCGGCGGGGATTCCTCGGATGTCGGCAATTGTCCATCCAAGTGCTTGTCGGTGCTCCTGCAAGACATTCAACAATTCATCAACCTGCACATCATTCAATAACGAAGAAACTATTACCGGTAAAGTGTTATTAGAACCGAGCAATTTGTACCTCAAGTGTGATGGAAGTGGTTTGAGCTCAAGTTGTGGTGGCTCAATGATTGAGGGTTTTGCGGGGGGAGTAGCTCGATTCTCTAAGTCAAGAGAAAGCTTCTTTGGTGCATATATGTAGGACCCACGTCCTTCCAATGCATTCACTATTTCAACATACCCCTCAATGTCTTCACCATCAAAGTTCACCAAGATTTCCGCCAAAGCCTCGCCGAGGCATTCTTCTTCCATCTTCATCTCAATGACATCTTCAAACTCATCAACTACATCAATGACTGAGATTCCCTCGTATGCACTTGGCAATTTCAAACCCTTGCTAGCTTGGAAAGTAACTTCCTCATCATTCACTCGGAACTTGATTTCATGTCATTCCGAATCCATTAAAGCTCTTCCCATCGCAAGGAATGGTCTTCCTAAAATGATAGGAATCTCCTTTTCTACCGCACAATCCAAGATGACAAAATCGGCCGGGAGGAGGAACATCCCCACCTTTACCAAGACATCATCAACAATGCCTACGGGTTTCTTAATCGATCGATCGGCCTTTTGCAATCTCATGTTAGTAGGTCTTGGCAACCCCAGTCCTGCTTGCTTGTAGACAGCAAGAGGCATCAAATTTATACTAGCCCCGTTGTCACAAAGTGCTCTAGCAAAGTCTCTCAACCCGATGGTACTTGGAATAGTTAATGCTCCCGGGTCTCCCTTTTTCTCCACGGTGGTTGTAGCAATTATCGAACTTAATTGATGAGTCAATTTTACCACTTCATTCTTTGTAGTTCTCTTCTTCGTCATCAAATCTTTCAAATATTTGGCAACTCCCGGCATTTCTTGGAAAGCCTACAAGAAGGGATGTTTACCGACAATTATTTCAAGATGTCATAGAACTTTTCAAACTTGCCATCGTCCACCCTTCGTGCAAGACTTTGAGGGAATGGGGGAGTAGGTCGAGGAATTGGTGGAGGAGCTTTTGGAGTCTCCTTCACTTTTTCCTTACCCTCTCCCTGTTTTGCCTCTTGGATCTTTACCTCATGAGAGGGCTTCTCAATTTCAACCACACTCGGCAACTCAACTTGTGGTTCCACTTCTTGATCAAGACTTTCTACATCAACCACTTGCTCACTTTCATCCTGGAGCACCTTACCGCTTCTAGTTGTGATGGCCATGCAATGAGAAGATGGTCCGCTTGGACCACCTATTGGGTTGACCACCGTGTCACTAGTAAGAGTACCTTTTTTCTTGGGATTTTGTTCTAGTGACAAATCTCTCATTTGCATCTCGAGATTTTGAATGGAGGCGGTGTGTGATCCCACTACCTCAGACATATTTTTCTTTGTTGCATCACTTCACTCTTGATTTTGCAAAATTCTCTCAAGAATCCCTTCCATTTCGGACTCATTTGATGGCCCCTCCTTATATTGTGAAGAGTTGGAATATTGCCCTCTTGGTGGAACATAAGGGTTGGAACTTCTATTGGCATAATTGTTGTTGTTGTTGTTCCAAGATCCTTGACCACTTTGATCATTTTGCCAATTTTGTTGGCCTTGCCCTTGCGGGTTTGGCCTCCAATTAATTTGTTGGCGGTAACCACCTTGAGATTTTTGGACATAATTTGCTTCTTCAAAATCTTGATTTCCCATTGATTGCATGTCTTCCACCATATTTACCTTTTTTGTTTGACTCCCAGTGAACATCTTTGTTAACACATCGATGTTAGTAGCAAGATCGGCAATCACTTGGTCTCTCTCTTGATTTTATTTAATCATGTTGGTAAGAGAGGGAGTACCGTATGAAATTCCACCACTAGTATCCTCCGAATGCCATTCTTGATTATGCTTAGCCATTTTGTCTAGAATTTGAGTGATCCTAGCGAATGACTTGTCCATAAAGTACCCATCTGCGGTATTTTTCGCAATGGACTGGGATAGTGGGTCCAAACCCATATAGAACTTCTCCATCAGAATATGGTCTGGGAACCCATGGTTTGGTGATCTCACTAGGTATAGCTTGAACCGATCCCATGCCTCGGGTAAATGCTCCCCTGGAAGTTGCTTGAATAAAGATATTTTGTCTATGAGCTCTGACTTTTTGCTATCTGGGAACCACTTTGCTAAGAAGGCTCGGACAAGCTCAGGTCATGTTGTGATAGTTTGAGGAGGTATGTTTTGAAGCCATTTTTTCGCTTCTCCCGCCAACGAGTAATTGAATACACGCAACCTCAAAGCATCATCCGTCACATTGGTTTGTTTGTGCATGGCGCATACACCCAAAAAGTTCCTTAGGTGTTGCGTCGGGTCATCATCCGTTGAATTATGGAACAATCCTTCCGCCTTGAGCAATAGAATCATTCCATGATCCACATTGAAAGTAGATGCACCAACTACCGGAGGGAGGATAGCATTGGTGTCGTCAATATATTCTTCGATGTCGGCGAAATGGTTCTCCTCTTCATCATACTTAACATTGGCCATTGTCACCTAGTTCACCAAACAATATGAGCAGCGTGTGATGGAATAGAAAAAGATATAAAGTAAAGTACACACTATCTAGTAATTTCAAAACCGTATTCCCCGGCATCGGCGCCAAAATTTGATACGCTCAAATTACACCTTAAAAAGAGTGTAAAGCGGTTGAAGTCAAATATAATAACCCAACAAGGTTGGGGTCGAATCCCACATCGAATAGGCGTGAAAAGATTACTTTGGTAGTGTGAATCTCAACTTAAATCGTATCTGTATTCCGGTAAGGTAACAAAAATATGAGAATTGATTGTGTAATGATTTAATTGCAATAGTGACAAGTATGATTAATTAGAGTTGTAATTAATATGATTAACTAAACCAAGGTTGTGTCCCCTTCAATGAAATGTTATGCTAATGGGTATCAATATGATATATTTCTAATGGAAGGTCCTTTAGATATGCAAATGATTTCTAAATGACTATCCAATATTTTCTAATAATTGGGTAGTATTTCCTCTTTATGATTTTCCCAAATATAAAAGAGTTGCAATGAAGAGTAATCAGGTAATGCCACATAAAACCCACTTATTCCTAAGCGATTCTATTAAACAAAGTTTAAAGCCTTGAGTCTTTGATATTTACTCCTACCAATTCTAACTCACTTTTCCAAGCTAAGAAAGAATTAATGGCATTTGTTGATGTTTGCAACCACCAATAATAAATGAAGAATGAGAAGTAAATATATATCAACCAACCATTATATATATATTCAATATTGAATACCCAATAACATAATACCCATTTAGGGTCCACAACCTTCGTATTTAAAACTAGCAACTCATGCTTAAAGGCAAAAATATGAGAGTATTTAATGTCATAAAGCTAACAAAAATAGAGGAATCTCCACCTCTAAAGCTTCCAAAAGAGAGGAATATTCAAAGTGTATGTTGTAGCTCTAAGCCAGACAAGAATGAACCACAAAACCCCAATAAATCTATTTATAGTGGGCTAAAACTCGGGGTGAAAACGGGACAAAATTGCCCTTCCAGGTCAGCTCTGCGACCGCATTCCTGTCGCATAACAGGAATGCGGGTCGCATTCTTCACAAGTCCGTCACATACTTCAAACCCTAGTTTCCAAGTGCTCGCCGCATTTGTGTTATGCAGTCCGCATTGGTGATATGCGACCGCATAACTGCATCGCATTTCAGGCTCAATATCTTCTACACGGAGTTTTGCGATCTATTATGCGGTCCGCAAAGCAGTTATGCGATCGCATAATGGACCACATTTCTTTCAATTGGTTTGGCCAAATTCTCTGTTGAGCTTGGTAATGGACCTGAGCAGTATGCGGTCCGCAAGTTGGAAGTGCGATCTGCGTTGTCAATTCCGCGATCGCATTTTGTCTTTTTCTTATCTTTTTCCAGCTTTTTAATCTCTTTTCCATGTCTTTGAATCCTCAAGCCTCATGCACTGCATAACATCAAAACTTCATAAGTATAGAAGAAGAATGCCTTTAAAACAAGCAAAAATCCAAGTAATTTGGTATTAAATATGCCGAAATTCTCCGGCACATCAAAACCATATGGAGCCCCACACGACGCGGTTCCGTACATGAAACAAGTAATAATTCAGACATGACCGATAATAGTAAGAAATTTAGATAAAAGGGTATTAAGAAAGTTAAGGATACAAGGTAGTTTTAACATTTTCCTATGAACTATTTTCAACAAAGTGAAAGAAAAATACACGAAATTAGCGTAAAGGAGTTACATCTTATTACATCATTGTTGTGGCGCGCAACCTGATCCAATCATATCAATCCACATAGAGTATCCATCGAGAAATAATGCTAGGGCTCACTAATCACATGTGTGTCAACATGAAGCACGATAGAAAGAACAAAAATATAATTGTGGGAAGATAATTAGGCGTATCAATACTGAGAAAGACAAGCACAACTATGGTGCCATGAGCAAATCAACATCACGAAGGCCATCTCGCCCATACGCCATAAGGCCACAATGGAATTACAACATACGTGAGAAAAATTAGGTAACCTTCACCACCCATCATAGCATAAAAGAGAAACATATAACATAGACCAAGGCATGAATAACATCCATTCTGCCCGATGATATACTTGTGGTAACAAGTGCGCAAGAGTAGGCAAGTCTATTCCCAAACAGAACACACATTCTCATTAGGCTAAAAAATGATCCCCAAACCATATTCCGATAATCCCCAAACAGGTAATTAACTTTCCAAAAGTCCATAGAAACCTTTCCATAACACCTACCATCAACCATACAATCCTCAACATTTCTTCACAACTCGCAATCAAGGAGTAGTCTGCCAATGAGAACATCCATCCTCTGAACCTCTCAAATACTAGAATCTTCATATCCAATATCAACAACGCTACTCAAATGGCTAATACGTAACTCATACTATATCATCTAACAGAAAATACCCACAAGTAAAAACACAATGCACACTCTCCTTCGGCGATATCAAATAGTACCCACATCCTCTTATACCTCCGAAATCGTCCGTGTCACCAAAAACGCATATCCTTCCCTTCAAAACTAAATTGCAATCTTGTACTTGCAAATTTCAACTCCACACAACGCTCCGCCTCTAACATGCTAACTCGTGTTACTACAAAAATCTCATAGTCAACTTTGAACCATAAGCAAATTGAACACCTCAGCAACCGAGAACTTTTCATTTAACTAAATCTAGGAGAACATCACCACACTTAATATAGCTTCTATACTTGTTGAAAACATAAACTACGGCCATGGACATACCTATAGTGAATTCTTCGGAACTCATTAACATGTAATCGAGCCTTCAAAACTGACTGCCTCTAACTCAACTATGTCACCCAGACTGCCAACCCGAAAATAACTCAATTCGATATGCTCGCTCTGAAGGAACCTTTTGGGAATCTCAAGTTGTTCCTTGCATCTCTCCAATATTGCAATGTAGTACCATTCTTGACATAGAAATACCTCAGTTCCAATTACCATTCGCTACCGATCTCTAGACCTACCCATAAACAAATTTAGAAGTCATTATATGTTATATGTCATCAGGAACTTGTCAGAACCTTCTCGATAACCACTCCCATTACTCTGATCTTGAATATACAACTAATACGCACCCAGCAATCCACGCTTCACCAACACATACTATTCAAAGAAATAACTAAGCAATCCCTCGACCCGGAAACTGATACAATGCATGATCCTACAATCCGATCATCATTAGTAGACTCCCCCACTTAGCCCGAAGCCATAGGACACATCATCAGTAATCCAAAGTACCATATCTCCATAGCTTCCCCAATACCACATAGAAATTTAGCTGAATAATTCAAAAACTCATGCACTACTGGTCATAGAACTGTGAACACTCTGTCAAGCAATGACCCATCCTTGAAATAGTCAAGAAAACTTCCCAAATGCTCTGAAATGATAATATATGCATTCCACCGAACAGAAGCCTCATACGAAACACACAATCCAAACTCATCACGCAGAAGATAACCTAGAGAGTGTACTCAAATCAACACCTTACCATGAACCCCACCTTTATCACATCAACTAGGCCACCATCCAGTCTTCACGAGTTTTCATTTACCAACCACATATAAGAACCCGCCTCGTACCACATATGAATGACTGAAAGATATATCCCTACATCCGCTCTTAGGACCAGAAAACACATCATGATGATAATCAAGCATCCATAGCCTTTTGTAATCCATCTGCAGCATCACGGACCGTCAACGCATAGGGAATACTATGTGCAGAACATCACATATGAACGAATATGAAGAATCAAAATTGTAGGTTACATGCTAAAAGATGGTCGCACGATAAGCAAAGAAGAAAGGGAAATTTTCCTAAATGTCCTGTAGCCTCACAAAGATAGGTATGGGCGTCATCATATCGATCCGTAAGACTCTACTAGACACTTGCTCATGACTCGTAGACCTTACGAACCTAGTACTATGATACCACCTTATCACGACCCAAAATCCACTAGTCGTGATCACATAACCCAACCCGTTAGGTCAGCCAATTAATGGTTAACATAATTATTTTAAGATAAAGGCGACCAACAAATGATATATATAAATGTACTCAAGATTTCAAGTAAATGGCACGGCAACAACCTTCGTGCATTTATCGCATCTTCGCCAAATATACGTATAACATTACAAACCAGGTAAAAGAAATTCCAATAACAGTAATGATAAAGTAGAAAATACAGAAGTACCAATAATGAACGAGGAAGTACATATGGACCACGGTAACAGACTATATCAAAGGTATAGAAGTAGTGGCAGCAATTAGGAAAGAAGAATATAAATTTCACTAACTAGCAGGGTAGAAGGCCTAGATGTAGATAAGAAACAAGAGGGAAAGCATGATCTTTATGAGCTAACAACTAGAAGGCATGCATAACTAACATGATAGGAAGCATATACGAAAGTGAAACAAATGAGGAACGACTTGGATGTAGATATAACAACACAGAGGAAAACATGATATTTGCAAGTTAAACAAATAGAAGGCATGGACAACACAACAACAATTGAGATAGAGGACAAAGACGGAACAACAACGACAAGTCACATAGAAAAAGTAGGTAAAACAGTAATAGCTCAAGGTAAAGGCATGGATGCATACATAAGTAAAAGATATCACAATGTAATGCATGTTCCTCTTACTTGCCTGAAGGAAACACACTACGTGCCATGAACTCCTGATAATATAAAAGCATGATAACACAAATGAAATGACATGGCATCACCCTTCGTGCTTTTACTCTAATCTTTACATGATAATGTAAATGAGAAAACGATCATATAATTGAAACGGCACGGCATCACCCTTCATGCTTTTACTCTCAATTGAAATATCAGGCATCGTCCTTCGTGCTTTACACTTCTCTTCCCGTAATACAGTATATGAAATGGTATCGCGCCACCCTTCATGCTTTATACTCTCCCTCACATTTTAATATATATGCAATGGCACGACATCACCCTTCGTGCTTTACATTCTTTGTCACAGATCATATGTATATCAATGATAAACATGGTAGGAAGCATAAATAACAACAAGGAGAGTGGTTAAACGAATATTCCAAATGAACCTAAATCACAACTCTCTAGCCAACAATAATGAGATAAACCCTCAAGAACCTTATTGTTCAAGTATTTCAACAAGTATCACAATAATATGCAACTCAAGTATAGAATCTAATATCTCAAGAATAATGGCTGAGGCGATGTATCCGTGATTAAGCATAGTGATGACTGAATTAGACACCTCTATGTTTCTCAAAAATTCCGTCAAATTTTAATCAAGTTATAATAAACTAAATCTTGGTTTCTAACATTAAATTACATATTATTAGTAGTTTAGAAGTAAAGTAAAACATGAAGAAAGAAGGTCACAAAATTTTACAAGGCACAATTTATAATATAATTTACCTCCGAGCAAGATTCATCCTGGCACATGCATATATGTTATTCACCTAATATATGTATCACCCCCGCAAGTAGCAATCAATATCAATTAGTAGGAAAAATTTCCTCGACAAAGCTAGGCAAGACACTTACCTCAAACAAGCCAAATCGATACACTAAAAGCATCGTCCCGCTTAAAGCATCCCCGAATGATTCCAAACTAGCCAAAGTAACTCAAAATCATCAAATAATGCCAGAGGAAGCAAACACAATCGATAAAGGTCTAATCTTTATACATTTACTCAAAGTTCACCAAAAATTCAAATCTGAGCTGGCACATCGGAACCCGACAAAACTCACACAATCCGAATACCCATTCAATTACTAGTCCAACCATACTTCACTCAATTCGGACTCCAAATCGATGTTCAAAACTAAGAAATTCACTTTATGAAAGTTTAGGCAAACCCCCCCCCCCCAATTGTTTCTCTTTTGAACTAACCAATCAAATGCGATACACGATGATGCAATCACGAAATATAATCAAAACTGAGTAGAGAACACATACCCCAAATCTTGTGGTGAAAACCGCTTCCAAGATCGCCCAAATCTGATCTCTACAACTCAAAATATGCTAAAATGTCCAAAACCTTTGATATAGAGTACTTTTTACCACTTCTCCAGCAATACCATTCGCGAACACGGTAATAGCCTTATGTTCGTGAAGCACAAACTCACATTTCAACACTTTACTCTATGCATTCGTGGCAACACCCTCACGAACCCGATGAAGCATAGTGCCAGACCTCCACGATCGAGGACAAATCATCGCGAATGCGATGATGAGCCCATCAAAACTGACAAGACCTACTCAACACTATGTGCACGCATAGCCATGGGCTTGAACACAAAGACTAAAATCTCAAATGACGTAACAAAGCTATTCCAATTCTTAGAACCGCGATCCGAACCCGATATCATCAAAGTCAACTCTCTGTCAAACTTATGAACATCCTAAACCTTAAAATTTCTAACTTTTTCCAATTAGTGCGGAAGCCTTCTAGAAATATCCAAAGGTATATCCGGACATACGCTCTAGTCCAAAATTATCACCTGGACCTAACGGAACCATCAAAACTCTGATATGCGGTCAAACATGCAAAAGTCAAACTTGGTCAACTCTTCCAACTCAAAGCTTCTAACACGTGAATCCCCCTTCCGAATCAATCATGAATCATTTGAAAAACCAAAAACAATGATTTAAAAAAGTCATAATACGTCATATGGAGCTACTCAAGACTTCAAACAGCTGAACGGAATGCAAATGCTCAAAACGACCGATCGGATCACTACACTGAAAAAGAATCTGATAGTGATGGAGACTTCAATATATTCTTTTTCACATTATATTTCATCTTTTGACATAATTATTTTATAATTTTAGGTCATACATTCCGACTTTCGATAATTTAACCGGTGGAAGATTTCAATATGATGAAAAGTTGCACAGATTATTTGAAGACTATCATTACTCAGATTAGTTATATAATGATATTACATATTTAGTTCAAACAATATAAGTTTATTTTTAAAGTTACTGTGGCGTTAATATTTTTTATTAGTACTTACTTTTACTTGTTACGGTTTAGTGAGATATATTATATTTTTTGAATTAATATTAATACATTTTGTTGTTTGGATTATATTCTTGACGAATGTAGTAATTATTATTATGGCTAAACTATTGCTATTACAATGTATGACTTTTAGCTCTAATCTATATGGACGATAAAAGGACAATTTAAGACATTTCTACCATGGATAATGTAGCCATTATAATGATGGAAAATAATTGTTGTTAATGATATTGACTTTTAATGAAAATTTAGTAAAATATATCATCGATTAAAATATATGCTAGAAGGGAATACTATAGTTATTCTAATTGCCAGAACATGATTGCCGTTAAATATATGAACTTTTAACGGTAATTATTTTGAATTTACTGGCTATATAGATGGATGCTAAAGGAGCATAATTAGTTGTTTTCTATTGGATATAGCATCCATCATAATTTCTGCAAACAATTTCCTTTAAAGCTTATGATTTTTAGCGACAATAATTCAAACCATTTACCAACATTTGTGATAATGGGGGCTAAAGGCTTTGACGACCCCGACTTCAGCGGCTAAAGAACAATAACCGCTAAAGAATGCCACTAATAACCTTTTGTATTGCTGCTAAATTCCCTTTTTGTTGTAGTGGCTTTGCATTTGCGAAGCAAATCTCACATCTGTGATGGGTGGGTCTTTCGCAATTGCGAGATATTGGTCACATTTGCAGGATATTGGTCGCATTTGCGACAATTAGCTATCGGAGGAATTAATTGCATTTGCGATTAGTGTGTCGCATTTGCGAACAAGAGTTTGTAAATGCGACATCTGTATCTAGGTAAAAGAAGTGAAAGTCAGGATTTAACTAATTTCACTCTATTTTTCAACCCTAAATACTCTAGAGGCATTTGGCTTGAGAGATGTTCTTCCCAAAGTCATTGGTAAGCAACTTTAGCTAGTTTTTACTCAATTCCCATTACTTTCCATGCATTTGTAACATCAAATCTAGGAATTTTAAGGTGGAAATTAGGGTTTTTGATAGAAGTTTAGGATTTGGTAAAATTGGGATGTGTTAAAGCAATCGGGTTGGGCTATTTACTTTTATGTTGTTATTTATTCCATGTTATATTTGGTTCATGCCTTAATTGCTACATGTTCTTACTTGTTATCCATGGCTTACTTGTTGTCTGTTATTCAATTGCTACTTGTTTCAATTTATTCTGTCTTCACTCAATACCTGCTTACCTTTTGTTCGTTCTTACTTATATTAATTGTATATCTTCTTTGCCTCATGTTTTTCTGTCCTTTGTTGTCTTTATATTACTTCTTTCACTTTATTATGTTATTCCGATTTATGCGGTAGTTTGTCATTTCGAGGTATTGGTAATTCTATGTTTGTACTGGTAGTTCCTTGATGTTCCGTATGCTTTATTCCCCTTTCGTTAAGATTTCATTATTGCTTGTGTTGAGTTGTTTGTGTTCGTGTGTTTGACACAGAGAACGGGTTGCACGCTGCAGGAGATAATGATATGATATTGGGATTGGGTTGCACGTTGTAACAGATATTGTGATAAATGTTGGGAACGAATTTCCCGCCGCAACAAAGTTTGATGAGTTGTGGTTGTTTCTAGTTGTAGAGTTTTATCTCGGTACTGTTATATGAGATTTGATATCATATTATTCAGGGCCCTCTAGTAATTGACCTTCGAGTCCATTTTTATGGGTTTACTGCTTGATCTAAACTATATTTCTTAATGTTTTTATTATTATTCGTACAGGTTTATTGTGAGTGTATTGTCATAGCCTCGTCACCACTTCGTCGAGGTTAGGCTGTATAGATTACATGGGATCGGTTGTGTCATACTACACTTATGCACTTTTGTGTGCAGATCCGGGTGTTGGTCCCAACAGCGCATAGAGGAGTATTGCCCATATCAACTTGCTCAGGAGACTTGAGTTAGAGCTGTACAACATTTGCAATCCCTGAAGTCTCCTTCTATTATGTCTTTACTGTTAATGTTGTTTCATACTATTGTATTTCATTCAGACCTTATTTGTTGTATTCTAGTTGCTCATGAATTCGTGACTCTGAATTTCTGAGATATGTTTAGACTATGCTAAGTTTGTATTTATCACATCAATTTTAGATTTTTTTCAGTTTCGTACTGTTAATGTTCCGCTTTTAATTTGTTAAAATCTGTTAATTAATTAGCTATTATGAATTTGCCTAACAAGTGGATGTTAGGCGTCATCACAGTCCCACGGATAAATTTCTGATCGTGATAAGTTCACTTTCCACTGTTCAGTCCTTGATGTTTCATGTCGAATGGGAGATTGTAATTATTTAACAGAGTGAAAGCAAATGTTGACACTTCGTTGAACAGCATAACAAAAACTAGGAACTAACTGAAAATATTATAGACCGACTTCTTAAGAAGTATGTGTCACAAATTAAGCACAAATTCGACTCCTCAATCCTCAACAAGATTATTAGGAGTTTTCTGTACAAAGCTTTTGGTACTTATCATTGAAGAACGATTGCTGGCATTAGAGGTGGTATAATTGTTAAAAGAAAATAGTTATCTATTCATATTATTTATTAAAACCTTGGTTGGATAATGAACCATTTAAAAACGGATCGAATACGGATAAAAGGATGGATTATATATCGCAGGGGAAGCAATTACAATATCATATCCACATGTGAATTAAACAATTAGCACATACAGAAATTATTCGAGTTACCTATTGAAGCGTGAACAAAGAAGATTAGTCTCGGTATCCAGTTCCAGAGTTGTAAGACCTCGACCTCGGCAAAACCTCCACAGTCTTCAACCTTGTTACCCAAATAATATTTGGAAAGAGAGAATTTCGGGTAAGCGAAATTCCAAGGAAGAAAAACGTATATGAACTAGTGCAAAACAATGACCAGCCTATATGCCATATATATAGCCACGTTTTTTTAAAGTTAAAACTTTTTTCCAAAAGCTGTTTGGTTTTCTTCTTCCACTAAGGAAATATTTTCTTTATTTCCTATTATTTAGGCACAATATGGACCACAAAATTTTAATTAACAAGGCTTTCTGTTATGGAATTAATTTCGAAATTCGAAATTAATATCTACCATAATAAATTACGAATTATTCCACTAAAAATTCGTAATTGCACTACTTAGTACAATTTAAAAATTCTTCCATAAAACCTTATTTAACTCCTCATGTTAAGATTCAGATACTAACCAATCAAAGACAATTTAATTTATTGATTTCTTCCTTTAGACTTTCGCTTAACTTATTTCATGTGTCGGATACAAATTCACCAGCCGAGTTTACACATAAAAACTTATAAGCTTTCATAAAGGATTATCATCAAACCCAAAAAATGAGACAAGGATTCTATCAACTAATTATTACTTCGCCAATATATATCATTATTGTCCAATTTACCAGGCTTATTGAACCACGAAAATCTCGCCTTTTAATAAACCAAAATAATAAGTGACACACACGCAACTAATAATAATAATTATATCAAGATTAAGAGTATAAGTACATTTAATGGACTAGATAAATTATTTTATTATGTCAGTATAAAATACTTATCACTATTTGATTCGTTCAATACATACAAAATGTACTAGCACGAGAAGTCGGAATTAAACCATTCCCATAGTCAAGATAAATTATATTTAATCTTGTGCTACAACCATTCCGATGGTCTATCCAATTCCTTCATTATATTGTGAACATAAGCTTTATTATTTATAAGAACTGATGATTTAATCTTTCGTGTATAAGCTAAACTCTATACAGTAAATCATTTACTGTATAAGCAATGGACACACAAACAAATACATGATCTATTTACAATAAAACTTCATTGAATTGAATAAATGAATAAGCAATTGTTCCATAAAGAATACTATAACAATACGCATGGTTTATAGTATATCCTAACAATCTCTGACTTAGACTCATAACCATGCGTCTACAATTCTGACACCCATTCCATCTACATGCCTATCAAAAGTCTTATGTGGCAAGCTCTTAGTAAACGGGTCCGCCAAGTTGTTCACCAACACGATCATGGTGACTACTACATCTACTCTTTGTACTATTTCACGAATTAAATGGTATGTACGCTCAATGTCATTTTCTTTTTATTGCTTCATGGCTCCTTCAAATTTGCAACCGCACCACTATTATCACTATAAAGTGTTATTGGTGCTTGAATTGAGGGAACCACACCCAACGCTCTTAGGAAGTTCCCGAGCCAAACCGCCTCTTTGGCTGCCTCAGAGGCTACCACATATTCGGCTTCCATTGTGGAATTAGCAACACAAGTTTGCTTGATGATCCTCCAACTTATGGATCCACCTCTGACGGTAAGCACATTTCCGGAGGTAGACTTTCTAGAATTTCTATCTGATTTGAAATCCGAATCAGTTTACCCAATAGGCACAAGGTCATCTGATGGTAGACTAGCATGTAATCCCTAGTCCTTTTCAGGTACTTGATTATAAGTTTAACCGTTGTCCAATGCTCTCTCCCAAGATTAGACTGAAATCTGCTAACAACGCTAACGCAAAGCAAATATCATGTCTAGTGCATAACATAGCATACATCAAACTCCCCACAACAGATGCATAGGGGACCACCTTTATCTTTTCTATCTCTTCATCAGTTTTAGGATACTGATCTTTAGATCGAGAAATGCCATGCCTGAAAGGGAGAAATCCTTTCTTGGAATCATGCATGCTAAACCTGGAGAGTATTATATCAATATAAAGAGTTTGGGATAAGTCTAATATACCTTTCTTGCGATCTCGCAAGAGCTTAATCCAAAGGATATGAGTCTCTTCTCCAAATTTTGTCATATAGAAGTGTGTGGATAACCACTGTTTAACTGAACCCAACATGCCTACATTATTTCTTATGAGCAATATGTAATCTATATATAAGATTAAAGATGCCACTTGGTCCCCATCCCACTTTTTGCATACACAAGACTTGTAAAGACACTAATCAAAACCAAAAGTTTTAATCGCCTTTCCAAAACAAGTGTTTCGTGCCCTATATGCCTTTTTCAGTCCATAAATGGACCTTTTAAGCTTACATGACATGTGTTCCTTGCCACTTTCCACGAAACAGTCTGGTTGCATCATATAGATGCACTCGTCAAGACTTCCATTAAGGAAAGTTGTCTTGACATACATTTGCCAAATCTCATAATCATAAAGAGAAGCAATGGATAAGAGATTCCTAATAGACTTAAGCAAGGCTACCAGCAAGAAGGTTTCCTCATAATCGATCCCTTCTTTCTGAGTTAACCCTTTCGCTACAATCCTTGCTTTAAAAATTTGCATTTTTCCGTCTACACCTCTAGTTTTCTTATCGATCCACTTCCATCCAATGGGTTTAAACCCATTAGGTGGTTCTACAAGATCCCAGACTTTATTAGAGTACATAGACCCCATTTGTGATTTCATAGCAGTAACCCACTTATCAACATCTTTATCATGTAGTGCTTAGTCGTAAATTGACAGGTTCAGAAGTTGGCTCCTCGGGATCCAATCATCCTCCCAAGAGCATATAATGGGCTGGCTGTCTTATTTATCTCCCACTATGAATACGCACTATATCAGTCTTGACATACATTTTCCAAATCTCATAATCATAAAGAGAAGCAATGGATAAGAGATTCCTAATAGACTTAAGCAAGGCTACCAGCAAGAAGGTTTCCTCATAATCGATCCCTTCTATCCAAGTAAACCCTTTCGCTACAAGTCTTGCTTTAAAAGTTTGCATTTTTTCGTCTACACCTCTAGTTTTCTTATAGATCCACTTCCATCCAATGGGTTTAACCCCATTAGGTGGTTCTAAAAGATCCCAGACTTTATTAGAGTACATAGACCCCATTTGTGATTTCATAGCAGCAACCCACTTATCAACATCTTTATCATGTAGTGCTTAGTCGTAAATTGACAGGTTCAGAAGTTGGCTCCTCGGGATCCAATCATCCTCCCAAGAGCATATAATGGGCTGGCTGTCTTATTTATCTCCCACTATGAATACGCACTATATCAGTTGCAACTACACCATTATGATCTTGTGGTTGAACCACATCATTCTCAGGAACCCGAGTCTCCATGTTATCCATAGGGATATCAACGACTTCTTCTTGTTGTGCAGCCTGCTCAACATAACTCCCACTACTTTGTAGTGGTATAACTTCGGGAACTTATTCTTGCAGGACATCATGTCTATTTCCATTTCTCCACTACTAAAAATGCAATGGTATGTCAAAATTGACTTACGGGGTTTGCATATGGTCGTTTTGTTTTTCAAATGACTGAGCTTCCATTCCTTTGCTAAGCACCTGTAAAACAAGTTTACTTCTAGGAACATGGTTCATCATATAGTCCTATTCAAGAAAGTTGGCATTTGTACTAATAATTACCTTCTTTTCTTTAGGACAATAGAATAAACCACATTTCTCCCCTTCTGGACAACCCACAAACACACATATATCCGTTCTCGCCGCCAATTTATCCATTTTTCCTTTTAGCACCTGTGCCGGGCAACCCCAAATTTGAATACGCCGCAGACTAGGCTTGCACCCAGTCCACAACTCTATAGGGGTCAAAGGTACTAACTTTGAAGGAACTAGATTTAGAATGTAATTCTTTGTTTCTAAGGTATGTCCACAAAAGGATGAAGGCAAACTAAAATAACTCATCACTGATCTAACCATTTCCATAAGAGTCATATTTCTTCTTTCAGCTACACCATTTTGTTGTGGAGTTCCAGGTGAAGGTAATTGAGGCGTAATTCCACGTTCTTAAATAACTAATGAATTCCATATAGAGTTACTCCCCACCAAGATCAGATCATAGTGTCTTGATATATTTATTATGTCGCTTTTCCGTCTCTGTCTTAAATTCTTTGAACTTTTCAAAACATTCAGACTTTCGACGCAACAAATAAATATATCCATACTTTGAGTAATCATCTGTGAAAGTCACAAAATACTCAAAATCACCTCTTGCTTGGACATTCAGTGGACCACACAAATCAGAATGAATTAATTCTAACTTATCACTTGCTCGATTTCCTTTTTAGGGGAAATTTCGTTTTTTCATTTTTCCTTCTATACAAGATTAACAAGTTGGTAGTGCCTCCATTTCTAATGAACTTAAAATTCCATCACTTATCAACCTTGAAATTCTGTTTAGATTTATCTGACCCAAACGCAAGTGCCATAAATATGTTTCACTCAATTCAGAAGAACGTTTTCTCTTATTTGGTAAATCAATATAATTCAGTTCTTTAGGTTATACTGGTTTAGGAATAGTAATGAAAAGACAATTAATAAATGTAGCCGAAGATAGATAACGCTTATTATGACTAATAACACCTTTATCAATATCATGAAAATTAATATCATAACCCTCTCTCATAGCGCTAGAAACCTAAATTAAATTCCTTATTACGGAAGGCACATATAATGTGTCCTTTAAAGCTTATACTCTATCACTAACAAACGAAATACTAATATTTCCTAAAGATAAATTTGGGGCTACCGAACCATCTGCTTGATAAACATTGATTTCTCCTCTACATAGTCATCGCGTTACCTGAAACTCCTGCAAATAAGTTCAGACATGATTAATGGCTCCCGAATACATACCATGACATGGTAGAAACAATAGCTAAAAGAGTTTCAACGACAAGTAGATGTAAATCACCTAGTTTATTATTCATCTTGTCCGGATAAGCTTGACATTGCTTCTTATGATTCCCAGGCTTCTTGTAGTGATAACACTTGCCCTTAGCCTTTTTCACACCAGCACTTGCGCCACCAACAGAGGCTTTTTTAGCCTTTTTCTTCTTTTTCCCGCCTCTTGGCTTAGAATAAGAACCTACCTCAAAATTCAATTTCACATGAGGAGCTTGTTTCTTGATAATAGTCTTTGTCGGCTGCAGCTCATTCAGCAATTTCACATGTGACAAATCCATTGTGTTCATGTTATAATTCTGGCGTAACTGCTGAAACTATCAGGCAGAGTCTGTAGGATCATTTCAACCTGCGTATCCATATCAATGTTAGCTCCAAGGACCTCCGGTTCATTCAGAAGACTCATCATCTTCAGAATATGGTCCCTAACTGATGAACCTTCAACCATTTTGTATTCAGAAGAGCTTTCATGGTAGTCTGCTTAACCGCACGATTCTGATCACCAAATATTTCTTTGAGATTTTCTAGAATTTAATAAGCAGACTCCATAGACTGATGTTGATATTGCAGAACATTTGACATAATGCCAAAATGTAATACAACGTCATCTCATCAGCCTTAACCCATTTTTGGTTAGCTTTTTGTTCATCATCTGTAGCATCATCTCTAGGTTTTTCTGGACACACCTCATCGAGCAATAATTTATACTCTTCAGCAATTAGGACAATATCAAAGTTTCATTTTCAATCAACATAATAGATCAAAAATCAATTATGTATTATTGAACATTAAAATTCAAAACACACTACATACAAATAATCCATGCACCTTAAACAACAAATTTCGATGGGAAAAGAGCTATTCTTGCAATATACACATGTAATGACAGATTATTCACTCCATGAATTTAAACAGGGCATACTGAGATGGAGAGTATACTATTAATTTAAGTCAAGTGAATATAAACACTCAATATACTATTCAAATTGAACCAACATGCATACTCAGATAGAGAGTAAATACAAATAATCAACAACTAAAATAACCTAGTAATTATCTATAATGAGTTTATCCGATATGGAAGAAGACCTAAGTCAATGGGTAAAAACATTACATCACCAGAATTTAACCCTGGAGTCCATAGGAAATAATCCCTACCACCACTGGATTAAAACAAACTCAAAAACATTTTTGAAAAATTTTCAGAAAATTAAAAAAAAATCCAAAACACCATCTAAACGTCCTCGAAAGCCCAAAAAAGAATTACATCATGAGAAAAGATCATATGTATTGCTTAGTGGGCCGTTTCACATGGACCTGCCATGTTTCAGGTCAATCAGAGTCAGTTAACATATTAACCTCTGATTTTATGGCCAATTCAGCCAAATAGTGACTTTTGCGTTTTTCATGGATTAACAAAATTTTCAAATTATTCTAATCAAATATCATCAACAATAAGTAGATATTACATGATCCTCAGAATAATCATAATACTCGGAACATATATTCATCCTAAAAAGAATGTAGTTTTACAGAAAAAAAACAATCTTTGCATGTAATTCAAAACTTGCATATTAACATGGAACTACTTTTCATTGCATACTAATAATTTAATTAGATGCGAGTATGCTCTGATACCTATTGATGGATATATATCGCAGCGGAAGCAATTACAGTATTATATTCACGTGTGAATTAAACAATAAGCACATACAGAGATTATTCGAGTTGCCTATTGAAGCGTGAACAAAGTAGATTAGTCTCGATATCCAGTTCCAGAGTTGTAAGACCTCGACCTCGGCAAAACCTCCACAGTCTTCTACATTGTTACCCAAATAATATCCCAAAAGAGAGAATTTTGTGTGGGCGAAATTCCAAGAAAGAAAAATTTGTATGAACCAGTGTAGAAAAACGGCCAGCCTATATGCCATATATATAGCCACATAAACAAACTCCACCAGCACCCAAACACTCTTTTCTCTCTACTCCATAAGCGCCCAAACTCCAAGCTCTTCGCAGCTTCAATGGCTGCTCAGGCCACTGGCCAGCCTCCTCCTGAGGTTGGTCAGTCGTCTTCCTCCCCCAGCCATTATTAACCTCTACAAACCCTAATGCAAACCCAAATCCACCTAAAACCTATGTGAATTTATTAAACCCTACTGTCATAAAAGCGCCCACGCAAAACCTAACAAAACTGCCCGTTAAATCTATGTAATTTCTTCATGGGGAGCCTGTTATCAAGTGGAACAAGCACGAAGTTCAACAATCCATCATCCAACAAGGTTTGCAATTAGCTGTTGTTGATAAATTTTTGTATGGTAGACCTGTCATCAATGAATTGCGTAAGGTTATTCCTATTCAATGTGAGTTGAAAGGAGCATGTTCTATTGGGTTAAAAGAAGATAGTCATGTGCTAATAAGATTGTCATTGCTTGAAGATTATGTTCATCTATTTTTTAAACTTGCATTTTACTTCAAAGTTCAAGGTGATATGTGGCAGATGAGGTGTACTAAGTTGAATCTATGGTGGAAACCTAATGAAGAAATGCCTATAGCTATAACATGGATTAACTTTCTTGAACTGCCAACAAATTTCTTTGGTAAGGAATGTGTGTTCTCCTTAGCTACGGCAGTTGGGAATCCTCTTCATGTTGATCTTGTAATGCAGAATGGTACTAGACCTAGTTGTTCCAAGGTAAAGGTGGAGGTTAACTTACTAGCTAAGTTCCCTCATCGTATTAAGATTGTAGAAGAAGCTGATGAATCTGGGCCAGAAGAGTTCAAGTGGATAAGGGTTAAGTTTGATTGTATGCCAAAATATTGCAAGGCTTGGAAAAAACAAGGGCATAGTGAGGTAGAATGCTGGGTAATTTATCATGAATTACACAAGAGATTTGAAGGTGTTGAGGAACAAAGCAAGGAGAAGGAAGTTGTGGTGAGTTCTGATGCAATTGGGACATATGCAAATTCAACAAAGGTCCTAACATGTGGAAAGGTGGTTGGTAAGCCTACTACTAATGATGCCACGCAGGAATGGATGCAAGCAAGGAAGAACAAATACCAACGAGACAATAGGGGTCACATTGTTGATAACAAACAAGGAAAGGAAGCTGAGAAGGGTAAAGGGAAGGCCAAAGTTGAGGAAGTTGCAACTAGAACAAGTTTAATACACTAGATGTTGAGGAAGTTCATCAGCCTACTCTACAAATTACTGAAGGCAAAGGTGAGGATCATAGCTATGGTAAGAAGAAGGAACATGGGCAAAAGCAAGCTAATAAGGGATAGGAGAAGGAAAAGGAAGTCAATACTCAATAGGAACTTAAGCGTGTGAAGAAGGAAGCAGTCGAGAAGGTGGTGTAAAATGAGCATAATGGTAACCCTATTCCTTCTGGGATTCAATCTTCAGTTGCTAAAGATGATCAAGAATTAGCTAAGGCTAATTCTAGTGTTCATAGTGATCAATGTACCGATGAAAGAGCTAATAAGGAATCCACAATCTACTGGGTTCATATAAGGTTTGGCACTAGCAAAAATGAGCTAAAACAACTCAATGTGACCATAAACCAATCTTGTCATGAGATTCCATCTCAAACATTTGCAGATTCTGTGCAGTTTGAGGATTTTGATGAGGTAAAATCTACAAAGTTCTTATGGAGCGATGCATTTGAGGTTGAGGATGATCAGTTGGGCACAACAAAGACAACAAAAGACAAGGTGAAGAAGGACAAGAAGCAAGCTCGCCTGGCGATGCCAGGCGCCCCAAGCGTTAGGCTGGCGATGCCAGGCCTAAAGCCAGGTTCACCTGATAAGGCTTCTACAGTAAACCCTAACCCTAGTGCAACATGAGAGATTTTAGCCTATGTATATGGTGTTCCGGTGTATGCATCTGATGTGTTTACACTAGAACAATGCTTTCAGAGCAAACTGCTACAGTAACTCCTGACTAGGTTGTCTCTATGAGCTGCAATTCAAAATGAAGCAGGCGGTTGTTTCTTCTATGGAAGATAGCATGGAGTATGAACAAGTTGATGAGTGGGCAATTATTCCAAGATCATCTGGTTAAATAGAGGAAGTGCCTATGGAATCTGGCACTGAAACAATTATGCAGCTGCATCTTAATGTTCCATTGAAGACACCTCTACAACATATACGTGATTTAGTTACACACAATGTGACACCATATGATGAAGACTTAATGAGACAAAATTCAATGGAGGACGAAGGAGATGATGAATCAACAGTAGAAAACCTCAAACAAGTGGCTAGGGAAGGATATTTATCACCCACAACTAGTGCTAAAGGAGGTAAGAAAACAAAGAATAATCAGAATAAAGAGCCACCACAACCTTCAAGAATATTGCCTAGGAGGGAAGCTTATCTATCTAAATAATGATGATCAAAACATTAATATGGAACATAAGGTCTCTGAATACACATCAGGCCTTTCCTAGGGTGATCAACATGAATAGGGAGCATAGTTTTTGTGTAGTTGCATTGATGGAACCTTTTCAAAAGAAGGGATTCATTAATATATATATATAGAAGGAGGTTGAATATGGAGTCTGCTTATGCAAATATTAATGGGCAAATATGGTTGTTCTTTGATGTAGTAGTGTAATGGGAATTAGTGGAGGATACTGAGTAACAGGTGACTGTGGGAGTGTTTCACCATGACCTGGGGTAGCACATGATGATGACATTTATTTATGCAAAATGTTCAGCAATAGAGAGGTTGGAATTGTGGAATCACTTGTATTACTTAGCAAGTGATATGGAATTGCCATGGTTGGTAGAAGGGGATTTCAATGTGATATTACATGAAGATGAGAAAATAGGGGGACTTCCAGTACACCCTCCTGAATATGAGGATTTTTCATTTTGTGTAAACTCTTGTGGTTTGTTTGAGCAAGGATATAAAGGAAGTCCATTTACATGGTGGAATGGGAGACCCAATGTTGCGCGTATAATCAAGAGATTGGATAGGATTTTTGTGAATTTTCCATTTCAGAATATGCTGCCAACTATTGAAGTTAAACATCTAATCAGAACTAGATCAGATCATGCACAAGTGCTAATGCCATGTGGGGAGCAGACCACCAATTTTGTCAAGCCTTTCAGGTTCTTGAATATTTGGACAAAGCATGCTACATTTATGGATGTTGGGAGGCAAAATTAGGAAGATGATTTCATAGGGGATCTATTTTTTATGTTCAAGTAAAAGTTCAAGAGGGTGAACGCAACACTTTCAAAATGGAGTAGGGAAACATTTTGTGATATCTTCAAGCTGTTGGCTATTTTGGAGGACATTGTTAGGGTGAAGGAGATGTTGTTTGAAGAAGAGCCTACAATTGAGAACAAGATTGTGCTTCAAAAGTCTCAATCTTAATTGAAGAAATACTTAAGTATTAAAGAGCAGTATTGGAAGCAAAAAATTGGGATGAATTGGTTTGCTGAATGAGATAGGAATACAAGTTTCTTTCACAATCATGTCAATGGAAAAATAAAGAAACTGCAACTGAAAAGGATCAAAAGTGGCAGTGGGGTATGGATTGAAGACTGGGAGCAATTAGCTACAGCTGAAGTGGACTTCTATAAAAATTAGTTTACAAATTAAGGTGATGCTTCTGACATTTCCTTTCTCAATAATGTACCTTCAATGGTCACTATGGATTAGAATATGGAACTTAGCAGATTGCCAACAATTGAAGAAGTGAGGGCGATAGTTTTTGAGCTTAGTGGGGAGAATGCTAGTGGTCCTGATGGATTCCCTGGCCTGTTTTATCAAACATGCTGGGATGTTATTGGTGCTGATATACACACATGGTGCTACACTTATATGTAAGAGCTGCATTGCCTAAATCCATCACTCACACCAATCTAGTGTTGCTGCCCAAGAAACCTAGAGTTGAGACCTTTTCTGACTTAAGACCTATTAGTTTGAGCAACTTCATTAACAAGGCCTTGTCTAGGGTGTTACATGATAGACTTGAGAGTTTTATGCCATCTCTAATATCTTGATATGGCTAAAGGGTAGGAGTATATTTGAGAACATCTTATTGACTAAAGAAATTGTCACTGACATAAGGTTAAGGGGAAAGCTATCTCATGTGGGATCAAGCTTGATATGGCTAAGGCCAATGATAGGGTTTCATGGAAGTACTTATTGCATGTGCTAAGGAAGATTGGATTTTCTGAGCACTTCATTAACATGGGTTGGAACTTGGTGTCAAATAACTGGTATTCAGTATTGGTGAATGGGCAGTCCTCAGGGTTCTTTAAGTCTACAAGGGGTGTGAAGCAAGGGGATCCCTTATCTTCATCATTGTTAATTCTTTCAGGTGAGGTACTTTCCAAGTCTTTGAATAAGCTCTTTGAAGACAAGTCATTTGTGGGATTTGGAATGCGTAAGTGGTCTGATACTTTAAACCACTTGGCATATGCTGATGATACTATAATATTTGCTTATGCTCATCCCCCATCCTTGAGAAAGATTATGGCAGTGTTGGGGAACTATGAGAAAATATCAGGTCATATGATCAACAAAATAAGAGTTCATACTACATGCATTCAAAGGTTGCTAATGGATTGTTTCAGGCAGTTAGAGTTATTACAGGATTTGCAAGAGGTAAATTCTCCTTCACAAATCTAGGGTGTCCTATTTTTTACACTAGAAGGAGGAAGGATTATTATGAGAATCTTATCAAGAAGGTGAAGACAAAATTGCATTCATTGGAAGGAAAGTTGTTGTCATTTGGAGGAAAGGCAACACTCATCTCTAGTGTGTTGCAAAGTATGCCAATTCACATGTTATCAGTCCTTGATCCACCAAACAATATCCTGGAGCATCTTCATAAGATTTTTTGCTAAGTTCTTTTGGAGCACAAAGGAAGAAGGGAGAAGGAGACATTGGGCTTCATGCAAAATCTTTGCCTTCCTAAAGAGGAAGAGGCTCTAGGTTTTAGGTCCTTACATGATGTTCAAGGGCACTATTTTCTAAAATACGGTTGAGGTTTAGGACCACAAAATCTTTGTGGTCTAATTTTACATGGAATAAGTATTGCAAGAAGGAGCTACCAACAATGGTGCAGTTTAGGGAAGGGTCTCATGTTTGGAGACAAATGTTGAATTCTAGGGAAGAAGTAGAACATGAGATCCTATGGGAATTGAAGAATGTAACAACTTATATTTGGCATGAAAATTGGACTGGATTGGGTGCACTTTATCACGCATTACCTGAAGACTTTCCAATCAATGAAGATCTTTAGGAGGTGTTAGAATTGCGACAAGAGGAAACATGGGATGATCAGCTGCTAGATCAAACTTTCAATGAGGAAATTGCAGAACATATAAGGCTAAATGTGCATTATGAAGGCAGTGAGGGATATTAGGATAGGCCATACTGGTTTCCAAATCTTTCACACAAGTTCAGTGTTAGTAGTGCTTGGCAAATATTAAGGCATAGAGTTGATCCTAATAAGGAATTCAAGTTAATGTTTATTTAAGGGTTACCATTCAAGATACTCTTCTTCTTGTGGAGATTGTTGAGGAAGATAATAGCCACTGATGACATGTGGAGGAGGTAAGGGCACATGGTGATGTCCAGTTTTTGGTGTTGTCAGTAGCCCCAAGAGGAATCTATTGAGCATATATTTGTCACAAGTCCTACTTCCTCTAAGGTATGGAGCTTGTTCATGGGGGCTGCTGGAATTACTGTTCCATCGATTCAATGTAAGCAGGTTATAAGTCATTGGTGATATGCTCAATGTTGTCCAAAGTTAAAGCCATTGTTTCAAGCCGCACCAGCTATCATCACTTGGGAGCTTTGTAAGAGAAGTAATGCAGGTAAACATGGGGGTTCAATGTCCACAAATAGGGTGATTCATGAGATCAATAGGACATTACATCAACTAGCAATGGTGAGGTATGCTTGGATGCCTAATATTCCATTGTTATGGACATACATGATTCAATACTTTGAAGGATATAAACCTATATTGATCACTATAAGAGTAACATAGCAGCTTCTTTTTCATGGTTGGTACAAATGCAATACTGATGGAGCCTCTAAAGAAAATCATGGTCCTAGCTCCTTAGGATTTTGTGTGAGGGATGATGAATGTGATGTGGTGTATGCTAGGGCAGTAGACCTGGGGGTGACAACTAATGTGGTGGCTGAAGCTAAGGCTATTCCTCAAGGATTGGAATACTGTGTGGAGCATGATCTGCACCCTCTCATATTGGAGACTGATTCATTGGTGGTGAAGAAGGTGATAGAAGGGGAATGTGATTCTCATTGGGTAATTGCACAAGATGTGAAGAACATTATAGAGATGAAGGGAAACTTCAATGTGATCTTTCAACATGTGTTTAGAGAAGGCAACTCAGTGGTAGATTTTATAGCTAACACTGTGTTTTCTTTTGCAGGTACATCTGAGTTTCATTCGTTCTCTAAACTGCCTAGTGCAGGGAGGAGGTTGATCAATCTAGATAAACCTGCATGTGTCTCTATCTCATTATGTATTATAATAAGGTACTTTCCAGTGGTATTAGCATCGTCACATGCTCATTCTGGGGGTGCTTTGATACTGTACATGAACAATGCGATAAGCAGGTGTTGGATGGTATAATTAATACTATTTCTGATATTGCCAAATGCAAAGGAAAACGTTGAACCTGTCATGTGGTATTTCTAGAAATTGTTGAATCATTTCTAAGTGGTATTAGTATTCTTTCATGCTCAATTTGAGGATGGTTTAGCAATGTTTAGAATGATGTCTACAGTAAAGGTTCTAGCATAAAAGGATCTGAGCTTACAAGAACATAAAAAGGCACAGTTTCAAAGCCTGGCTTTTGCGTTGCAAAGCCTGCCTAAACCCAGATCAAGCATGGCTTTTTCCTTGAAAAGCCTGCCTAAAGACAACTCAATCCTGGCTTTTGCCTTGCAAAGCCAACCTAAAGCCAGCATCAGCATCAAGCCCTACATGTTAATTTTGATAAGTGAACACATGATTAATACTTGGACAAACTCAGTTCACTACATATAGAGATCATATAGTAGCAACACTTGGAAGACTATGCTGGATTCAACCCTGTGGTGGAGATGTTTGGAATTCATTTTAGCCTATGGACAATATACCCTAGCGCCTGGTGAGAGCTTTATAAGTGCTTCTTGGTATTTGCCAATGGAAATTTGATTGACATACAATAACAGGAGAAGGAAGCATTCAACTTATTGTGTTGTAATAGCTAGTTCATTATACTTTAGCTTTGCTATCTTTTTAGTAGCTAGTAGCTTCATTCAATTTCTATTTTGGTTTGGACATCTTGTAATCTTAAGGCCCATTTTGGGATTTTATTGATGTATTAGCAACAATGCAGCCTGCCTAGTGGTATATTAGATTATATATATATGGTAATTACAATTATATTTGTGTACCTTGAAAATGGTAATTACAATTATATTTGATTGTGTGGTTCTTAAAAATATGTGATTTATTTTAATACCAGTTGTTAGGAAGTAGGTGCTAAGTGTGAGTTAGAAAAATAAGATAATAGCTAAGGGCAGTGGTGTTATGCAAACAAAACATTCTTGAGACGAGGTCTCGAGCTGGCTGAAACTGGGCCTCGAGGTGGAACTAGTACACTTGAATGGGGATGATCGATGAAGGACTAACAGCTTAGCGGGCCTTGAGGATAGCCTCTTTATGAACAACAATGAGCAATAAATGAAGAACAATTAAAGAAACGCATAAATGTAAGCAATAAATCAATGGAACAATAGGAGAGTATGTTTAAGTTAGAAACCAGAGAATGTTCTTGTTCTTGTATTGAATATCATGTAACAAAATATGATATGGGTCCCCTTTATTTAGGAGGGGGAATCCCAACATGGTACTTGTATAATTATTACAAAGAAATATAGCGGGTACAGCTATTTAATGTCTTGTACGGACTTGTACTATTCTTGTAGGTGTTGCCATCATTAATCACGTGTTTTTGGGGTTTTCCGCCTTTGCACGACGGTCTTCGACTTTTATTACGTATCGAGGTATATCGATCCCTAGATATCGTTCCTCAAGGAATGCACCTTGGAGATGATCCTCGGATTCTACTCTGATCCCATTGAGACTAGGCTCGCAATTACGTCGAGACCTCAAAAGTGGCCATGAAAAGTCAAGAAATGATTTGAATTATCCAACCCTTTAATGCTCCCATCATTATGTCATTTACGTTATATCAAGCGATTGATGTGACAAAAAGAATGCTCAAAGGTCACGTTCGCACGTCTTTTGAAAAGCCTTCGAATTCATTACAGTGGTTGGCTGTCTTCTGGCCTCCCCATCGTACATGACTGGCCCCTATAAATACTTCTTCCTCTGCCCCTTATTTTTAAGTGCATATTCAAGCCCTCAAAGTAGCTCTTCCTACTTCTTTCATGTTTTCTTTCCCAAATTGCATTTTCTTTTCCCCTCTGAAATCTTTCAACAAGAATGGCAAAGACCTCCAAAACTGTCCCTCATGATGATAATCCTTCCTCTTCTTCTTTCTCGTCTAAGGGCAAGGCAGCAACACCCCCCATCTCGAGGAATGCATCCAGGGACCCTGTGAGACAACCTCTGATTTCAAGGTTGACAAGAATTTTTTGAAGCTGGAACGATGTGAACCCATGTCCCGATATATTAGTCTAATAACAGACACCGAAGGGTGAAAGCCGACTGTCGCTGGGGGGGGATGCGGTGCTGGTGGAGATTCCCTCTCGGGGAGAGAACATAAAGACACACAAGGCCGGCTTCCTTAGTGTGTATACCTATCCATTTACCCTTGGTCCGGTAGAGCCATCCTCGCCTTCAATAGACCCCATGATCCTCGACTTCTGCAAGCAATATCGAGTGACTCTCGGGCAAATCCACCCGTCGTTTTGGCGTATAGTTTATATGATTAGGAACTTTGCAAACATGGTCTACGGGATACCTTTTACCCTTCACCATTTGATCAGAATGTACAGCCCCAGGCTCTTTCGAGGTGGCCTTATTAAGCTCCAACGTTGGGCCTCAAAAGCTTTTTTTGCTCCTACTGATGAGGTCAAGGATAGAGGGTGGATGAGTCGCTTTGTCTGAGTTAAGACCTCGTACCTAATTCCATCCGAGAAGATGTTGTTCCCAAAAGAATGGAACATGAAACGTAAGTGAATACACTAATTAAGTACTTTCTTTTTCTTTTGGTTCAGTTTTTCCACGAACTAATTTCCTCCACTGATGCAGTTGTCGCGGTGTACGGCGGCACATCTAAGGATCTCCCAAGCTGAGTTAGCCAACTAGATTTGACTTTCCCGTACGTTAAGCGCGTATGGCGCGATCTGGCTATGACTCAATGGGAAGCTAAAAATTACAGGGAGTGATTACTCATGCTGTAATTGAATCTTCTCAGAAGAAATATCCCCGATCGCGTCCTCATTCCTTATGTTTATTCGTGCAGGTCTGGGTGAGGCCCGATTGATGAGAGTAGCACTTCTTGGGGAAGAGGATACCCCGAAACCTGACAAAGAGAAGAAAAAATAAAGGAAATCCCCGGCCGAGCCTTCGAAGTCAAAGAAGGCCAAAGTGGAAAAACCTAAGGTTGATTTAGCGGCGTTAACTCCAGAGATATCAGAGAGTCCCCGAGCTGAAGGCGAGGAGAAAAGTGGATCCTCGGTAGAGCCTGTGGGAAGAGGAAGCACGACCAATCCACACCTAGCTGAGTCGAAGGCTTCCAAATAGGAATATGATGTTGCTATTGTCCCACCTCGAGCTGAAGAGACCTTTCGGGGTGGGAAGGATGATGTCCCCGAGTCGGTGGTTGGAAAAAATATTACCCAAGCCAGGGTGCACTCGGCAGGTGGGCTGGAGGAGCCTAGTTCTAAAGCTCTCAATAAGAAAGGGAAGGCCCTGATCGACCCAGTCGTTATTGAAGTAAGTGATTCCCCACTGGGACCGGCTTTATCTTTGAGGGGGATGTAGGATGCCCGAAATATAGAGTCTTCCGATGTGGGGGCATCAATCGGAGATAAAGATATGATTGAAGGACTTTTCACTATGGTCGAGAAAAACCCCGAGCTCAACGCCTCACTAGTTTTCGATGAGGCCGAGAGGCTCTGTAAACAGGTAATCCTTCGTAAATGATGTTCATGGCCCTGATCTTTATTTTTCTAATTTTATTTCTTTCACGCTTGTTGATACAAGATTGTTCCTCAAAATATTTTAAAATTGCATATATACCTTCAAAATCATGTATTAATAACAACTGGTATTTTTCCATAAATTTCATATATTTTATTAATTTATTCAGCATTTTTATTTCCAATTAATAATTACGAAGTTGCATTACAAATAATTTCAAAAAGCATTTCTTGATTTTATTTATTATTTTTGTCTTATTAAGACCAAATTATTGCACAATTAGCCAAATTGGCACCTTTTGGCTATAATTACAATAACTTTGCAATTATAGCCCAATCATATTATTTTATACTATTTTGTATCCAAAAATTAATCATTTGTATTTTTAAATACTAAGTGATCATTTTTAACTATTTTTATGCATGAAATGAATTTTGTACAATTATTAGATATTTTATAAATGGTTTCATTTAATTTAATTGGGTATTTAAAAAATGGCCTAATGTATTCCAATTATAGCCTAAATAAATCTGATCCCAACCCAATTAAAAACGTCTAAAATACCCAAGGTCTAATAACTTATCCACCTAACCCAATCCTTTGTTTAATCTGGACCGTTGATCAATTTTAATCAACGGTCCATATCCCCTCTTTCCTTAATTTAATTCTAATGACCTACCCCCAAACCCTCATTCCCTCCTCTCATTATCTCTGTTCTGTTCGTCGTTACACATCTATATCATCTCTCAAACTCTCTCTGCTAACCTAAGCTCTCACCGGCCGTCACTCGCCGGTAACTATGGTGGTCTCACCACCATCCCAGCCTTCATGCCTCCTTCCTACACCGGGTTACTGTTTCCTTGAGGTCCTCAAAGGAACCAGATGTGGTTCACCTCACCCCCATGGTCGTTCATGCCATTCTCAGGCCACCCTTGGCCTGCCCGAGTAAGATCATGTCACCTCCGGCTAAAACCCATGGTTTTTTAGCCGATTCTCTTTGGGTTATCTCTGAAACCCTAACTATTAGCTCTTGATTTTATTAGATCCGTAATAGATCTGGGCATATTATGAGTTATTTTTCTGTTTTCCGTAAAGATTTTCCACTTTTTTTCTAAAATGACTCTTCGCCTTCAAATTAGTATTCTTAACCCCTTTTCAAAAAAACGGTTCTTCTTCTGATTTTCCATGTCATTCTCTGATTCTCACTATGTTTTAACGATTTACTTATGCTTTTCCTTTTATACGAGTTATTATGTTGAAAACCTTAAATTTTTTAGTTCTAATCTTGGGTTTCTAAGCTTGGCTTTGATAGTATGATTCGCCTAATCTGTATGTGTACCCGTTTCTCATGAACATTTCGTGTTGTTGTGACTCTTATCCTATTTTGACTTATTAAGGTTTCTGACTCTTGCTTCTTCTTGCATATGTCGTGTTTATCTTGCTCGTTCTCAGAAATTTTGTGGTAATTTCCTTTAATTGATACTATTTTCTAGTTGAATCCCCTATTCTAAGTCATTTTTACTTTGATATAATGATTAGGGTTGCTGATTCTACCCCTCTACTATGATTTCCTCATTTATTTGCAGCAATTTGTGTTATTTCCTCTCATCAGTACCTTCTCTTAGTTTGAATCTCATAGTTCATGTGATTTGTACTCTATTGTTTCATTAGGGTTGTTGATTCCCTGTTTCTCCTTGCCTGTATCATGTTTATCCCGTTCATTTGTGATACTTTCCTTTAATTGATGTTGATTTCCTGCAATTGATACCTCACCCATCTTTTATGATGATTTCCTTGCTGATTTCCAGCCTTTAAGTTATTTCTTGCCTTATTTTTATGATCGATTATGCTGTCAAACGGATTCATATGTATTTTCTTTATATAGAATTTTGAACATGGACTTAATTACATGCTCCATACCTGTACTATACTTATGCTATTTTCTTATGTGTTATAATTAGCCTTGTACGATTTTCTTTCCTTATTTTATTACCTGTCTATTACCGTTTGCGTATGACTCCTTAATTAAAGGAAGTACTTATGTTGATTTGATCCTAATTGGTACATATTTCTATAATTACTGTTGAACCATGATTCTTACCTTATTTGCTACGTGTTTTCAAACTATAAATGTACTACTCTTTCATTATCAAAACACACGAACACATTGTTCAAAAACTCTCTCTGCCACAAAAAAACTCTCTGTTGCTCTCTCTTTTCTCTTGTTACTTGCTCCTATTCTAAGTCAGCAGGCTGTAAGCCAAGGCTGACTACTGTACTCTTTGTTTCTTCACTCTGTGTATGCTCTCTTCTATATTGGAATGTCCTGATTTCAATTTAAGTCCCAAAAATAATATATTTCTTTTGCTACTTCAATTCATCCCTTTTCTAGTATGTTTTTACTTATGATTTTGCTATGAAGTTTATACTTGACCAGGTTGCATTATTGTTCACTTATAATGTTGTGTACTCCCCTCCCTTAAACTCAGCATGCTTATGAAATGTTATCCCTCTTTTAGTATACCTCAATGGGGTTCTACTTTACTTATGTCTCTCTGATTTCTAGTATGAACTTTTATGTGGCAAAACAATCTGTACCTTATGTCACTTGGTTCTATGTAATCCTGAAGTTTATGTTATATCCTTAATCCCTTGATACCCCTAGCATATTGCTGATTATGTACTTAAGTGTTCCTGTAACTATGTGTTTACATATGTGTCCTATGTGTCCCCAATCCCCCATTACCCATGTTTGGTGTTGCTGAACCTGCCTTGGTTCTGTGTTCTTTGGTTGTGTATTAACATTTTTTGGGTGTTATGTCTGGATTGTTGCTTATTACTCTACTCTCTTTTCAAAAACTGTTCTATTACATAACTCTGTTGTTCTTTACAAAATATTTCAAACAAGTCTCTTTTCAAACTGTTTTCCTACTCAATCTTTTCAAAACTATGTCAAGCACTCTCACTTTACTCCTAGATCCTTAAGTACTGCCCCTCTAATGCGTGACTGCTTAGGGATCCATGTGAGATCCCTCTAAACTCTGATGCATTAGAGTTGGCCCTTCCATGCTGCACTTACTCAACTATGGTTATGAAATCTAGGTGTGAGCACTGCCCGGGATACCTTGAAGTCCTTAGGGAACTCTGACACACCCGAATTATGTAAAAGGTTGTGAAACCCCATTTGGCATCTGAGATTCTGAAATTTTGGCCTATTTGTAGGCTCCCTATAGTGTAACTTCTTATTTTTCCTTATCTACTTATGTAATTCATTCAATATTTTGTTTGTAATAACTATTGTAAACAAATATTGGGAATGGCTAGTGAAAAAGGGAAGGGTAGATATACATGTTATACATATCAAAGGGTAGAAACCATGATTTAGGTTTACATTTCCTACATGCACAATAGAATTCATGTTTAGGACCAACACGTGCAAAGTATATCATGCATTAGATACAATGCTCCTAGGTTTCATGTATACTGTCTTGAGCGTCTCATTTTGACACTATCACTATCACTTAGAAATCCTGTTTTAGGATAAATGGCATTAATATAAACTGCTACTCATGCAAATCATGTCTACTAATGTTGTAACCTTCTATGCACTTAGAAATCCTGCTTAGAGAATTCTGCATATAAATCATTCTGCATTTTTTATGTGCATATTAGATACCATTGTTTTAGGATTCTGTTCGTACTCGCTCAATCACAACTAGTTAAACTACTGATGCGTGAAAAGGATATAAAACAGTCTCACCCTGTTTTTATCCAACTAGTAATAATCATGTATCTCTTAACACTTAGAACAACATGCCTTAGGTAAAATAATTCCTCCACTATTTTAATAATTCTGGTAACATTGCTCCATCCCACGCCTAGGCAAGCCTTAGGTAACCAATTCTTATAAAACCAAGAACTACCTCTTTGTGTTTGCTGCTTAATGCTTAACATGCTTAATATCAGTAGGCAAATTGGTTAGGGCCCTGCTTCTGAGTTTATAAATAAAACTGCATACCTCTTGTGTTCTGATACTCACCTAGACATCATGTCTTAGGATCTTGTTTAATAATACTTCCCTTATTGGTGTTTGAGTCGTGCTGTTTACATGCATTATCTGTGGAGGTAAAACTGAGCCTCTTATTTGCTCTTTCCTGCCTTTGTTTGCTATAGTCCTACTTGTTCTTGCTTGTCGCCTTGGGATTTTATCCTTTAAACCTTAGGGGTCTGTCTAGAACTGCCCATAGGTGGAGGTTCTAATCTCCTCCAGGTCCATTAAGAAGGGACGGGTAACAACACGCATAAAGGTCGCTAAATAACACTCGCTTTGGTAACCGCTAAGGGGAGGGAAAGGGTAGATGTGGATATGATGACCGGTGCGCTAATGCCACATGTAGCCCCTCTTTGACGAGTTATTACCGGGCATATTTCTGATATGATCCTATAGGATAAATAACCTAGGACTCCCCTATAATTTACATATGTTTTAAACTTTAAATTTTTTTCAAAACTTTGTTACACATGTGTGCTTAGACTGCAAATTTTTTCAAAACCCTTTACTTGTTTAAACTTTAATTGCTTATTTGCTACTTGCTAAATTCATAAAGTTGTTTTGCTGGGAATCACAGTTGTGGACTCTAAGGGGTGCCTAACACCTTCCCCTTGGAGTAATTTCAAACCCTTACCCTATCTCTGGTTATCAAAATTTGTGTTTGACCCTTAGTAGGTGCCCTAACGCACCTTAATTCGTTAGGTGAAGACTCTTCAATTCCTTGTATACCCCTTTCCGAAAAGGAAATGAGTTGTCCCAATAATGTCAGAAACCCTGACTAATCCGAAAGGAGAGGAAAGAGGGGCGTGACAACATGGCCACTCTGCTGGCGATTCTAGGCTTTTACCTTTTTCAAACTGCTTTGTGAATTTGTGCCTATGCTTTGTTAATATTTGTACCTCCTCCCTGTCCCCTTATGTGCAATTAACTGTTTATTTCCTTGAAGTATTTAATTTCCTCAAAAGCAAAACTGACATATTTCCCTGTTTCCCTTTGTAATCGCTTTTTAATTACAGCTATTGTATTTACTGCTTTCACAATGTGCAAATACATGACTACATGCCTTTATTGTTCATTTATTGCATAAATCATGCTCAACATCATATTCCACTCGTTCCAATACAAATCCTATAGGAACTCTTGATGAGTGGTTGCGCTCTTCCTATTTTATATCACCCCTAAATTCGGAAAGGCTTATTTGCGGTAAAACTAGTCGATCAGCGGTGCAATCGACAGTTCCGTGCCTTCCCTCTTGAGTTGTCCGCTCAAGGGTAGCAGTCTAAGACCCCATAGAAATCTTACTCTGTTATATTGTACATGCATCATGGTCAAACCTAGCTGGGTTAACGTGTTGTCCGTACAATGATCCTTTAAGATAGCCTTGTCCAAAGTCCACCGGGTTTTTCATAATCCCAACAGACATAATCACGTTCTGTGCATTTATTTGGAGAACTAAATTCTTGTATGTTGATTACAAATGCATAAGTAGTCGAATCTGGTGAGGGTAAGGGCCTACTATGTTTGTCTTGCAGAAATATGAGGCATGAGGTCCCTAGATTAGGCATGGTCAACAATTTCCACCAAAAACTCCTAAACTAGTGGGAGCATCATCACACTAGTGATAAGAAACTTGTCAAGAAATACCTGGGTCACTTATTGTCTTTCCTAGACATACAACCCAACAACATGTTGGTCGAGGATCCCACTTTATTCTGTGATAGCGAAAGATCCGTCTTCCGCTTTGGGGAAATTGAGATGACACCGCTGCTAGAAGAGATAGGTGGACTAGCTGGGTTGGTCTTGGAAACTCCTGGGTTACTGGTGCCTGAGAACCGCACAGGTAAGAGTTTCCTAAAAATGATGGGTCTAAAGAAGAATGATGAGTTGTAATGTTTGAAGCAGTCATACGTACCATTCGAGTACTTATATGAAAGGTACGGTCACAACAAATCATACCGTACATACCTTGACGAATTCTCCATTACATCCTTGGGACATATTCAACGTAGGGTATTTGTCTTCATTATTTGCTTCCTGGGGCTGATCGTGTTTCCAAAAGGAAAGAAAGGGTTCACACTAGGTTATCCATGGTAACCAAGACCTTGATGGTGGGAATTGACGGGAAAACATTCAGCATTGTCCCAATGATCATACCAGACATTTATCGAGCTCTAGAACGTTGTGAAAGAGGAGCTAAGCACTTCGAGGGTTGCAACTTGTTACTACAACTCTGGCTCTTAGAACATCTCCAAAAGGGTCAGTTCCAGCAAGAATTTCCGTGAAGGGCATGGAACGACCACATTGCCTTCCACCACCCCAAGCGAATGACATATATTCCCGATAGGTTTGCTCAGCCAGAGACTATCAAGGAGTGGGTAGAGTTCTTCGATAATCTGACTGAAGAGCAGGTACAGTGGATGTTCGAGTGGTTTCCAACGGATGAATTCATTGCCAGGTCTAGGGATGCACCACACTTGGTGCTAATCGGGTTAAGAGGAATATACCCCTACGTTCCTCTCTGAGTTATGAGACAAGCAGGCAGAAAGCAAATTATGCCAAGGGTCGACAAGATGAGTCATTTCCGAGCTGACTTCCAGGATGATGATATTCCTTACAAGTGCTAAGCCTAACATATGTGGCACTGTAATTTTCTTAATGGAAAATAACACAATTGAACCAGACAGGTACTACGCAGGCTGTGCACATTTCTACCCGGGGTGGTTAGAAGACGACTTGGATGGGTTAATCAGGCCAGGGATCAGTCGAGGCCACATAATCATAGATGAGAGTGTCGAGGCTCAGTTCAAGTACAATCGGCTACGCAAGATGATTCATGAGTGCAAAAATGAGCACTGTGAGATATATGAAACCAACAAGACATTGATTGAAGAATGGAAAGACATGGCTGTCCGTTCCAACAAGAAGATGGAATACTTGGAGCGAGGCATAGTCGAGCTGGAAGGTAAGATCATCAAAAGGGTTGAAGGCTGTCAAAAGGCTTAGGGGAATGAATGTAGACATCTGGCCAGAGCATACTTACTGCTAGGACTACGCGAGCTGGGGAACCTGTTCGATGGAATCAAGGATGCCGAATCTAGGGAAGGTCATTCTGGGACAAAGTAGGATAGGATTTCCGTTTTCGCTTTATCAATGTAATAAGGCCAATGGCCATTAGTGACTTTATTTCTTGCTTATTATTTTAGTTTCATTTTGGGTTCATCTATTTTTACATTAATGAAATGAGGCATTTTGGCATCCAAGTTCTCCAAATTAATTTGTCGCTAGGCCTACCTCAGGCACAACGAGGCTCCCAAATTAGGACGCGCTTTATATTCCCGCACTATGTGTTTAAATACAGAAATACTTTTCATAATCCTCACTGACTTGGCTACCATTTGTTTTTGTTTTTGTTTTCTTTATTTTTATTATTCCCCTCCCCAAAGGTTGGCTCGTGCAGTCTGACATCATAACCATATTATACAAGATCCAGGGGTCCTCCGCCTTCTCCTCCTCCTAGTCCACCTAAAGGAAAAAGCAAAGGAAAAGGGAAAATGGAAGATTGGAGCAATATTGGGAAAGACAACACAACACCATTTGAACAAACAGAAGCTGCTAACGTCCAGGGTATTCAGGTTCATAATGAGGCTATGACACAACTCAAGCAAAGGTTTCTGAAGCTCCAAGGGGAGCTTGAGCAGGTCCGAAATTTGGCAAATATATCCTTCATACTCTCTGTTCCAGATGCCAACCATCTTAACATCCAAGATCCCATACCTCCTCATAATACCCCAAACAAACAAAATAATCCCACAACTCATCACCACACAACTTCACCAAAAAATCCAACTATTCCACCACCTTACCATGCTTGCCACACTCCGAGAAACACCCCATTAATCGTCCCTGAACCCCAAAACTCCACAAATGACTACCTTTATACCCAGGAACCAGGCCATCATAACAACCCCATCTACGTGGAGGCTCTGCCACACTTCACCCAACTCATTTCATACACACCCGAATCCAGTGAAAATGATTTGCTTATAAAGAATTTTGCTGAAGAACTTAAGAAGCTGACTAGCCGAGTTCAAGGTGTTGAGGGAAGCAAGGGAGTTGAAGGGCTAAACTATGAAGATCTGTGCATATAACATGATGTCGAACTACTAGAGGGTTACAAACCTCCTAAGTTCTAGATGTTCGACGGTACAGCTGATCCGAGGGTCCATCTGAGGACTTACTGTGATAAATTGGTGGGAGTGGGAAGAGACAAGAGGATTTGCATGAAGCTGTTTATGAGGAGCCTCACAGGGGATGCTCTGTCTTGGTACATCAGCCAAGACCCTAAGAAGTGGTCCAATTGGGTGAACATGACATCAAACTTCATGGTTCGGTTCAGGTTCAATACGAAGAATGCGCCAGATGTGTTCTATTCAAAATCTTAAGAAGAAGCCCACGGAAACTGCTTGCGAGTATGCTACTCGCTGGAGATCTGAAGCAACTAAGGTCAGTCCTGCCTTAGACGAAGAACAGATGAACAAATTCTTTGTACGAGCACAAGCCCCACAGTATTATGAGCGGCTGATGGTGATTGAGAACCATAAATTCTCTGACATTATCAAGTTGGGTGAGTGAATTGAAGAAGGGATCAAAAGCGGGATGGTTACCAACTTTGAAGCATTGAAGGCTACGAACAAGGCCCTGCAGTCTGGCAGTATGTCCATGAAAAGAGATGTGGGAGCCGTAATGGTTGCACAAAGGACTAAATCCCCACTGAAATATCAAACCTATCAAACACCCCCGCTCAAATATCAGCCAACACCTTCACCAACATACCAAGCACCCTCGTCCACATATCAGTCAGCACCTCCACCAATATATCAATCATCTCCACCACCTACCTATCAGCCTACTTCACCCAGATATTCCCAACCAGCTCCTGTTTACCATAACTACAACTCTCAAACATCCCACTTCCAATCACCCCCTGCTCGCCAAAACTTCCCGAGACCTCGACCCAACTTCGATCGCAGGCCTCCTAATTAGTACACTGCCATTGCTGAGCGTATTGACCAGCTATATGAAAGATTGAAAGCCGCTGGTTATGTCACTCATATCCCTGCTGTGACGCCTGAGAATCCCTCTCAATGTGTTAATCCAAATAAGACCTGTGCATACCATTCCGGCATGAAGGGACACACAATCGATGAATGTCGCTCCCTGAAATATGAGATACATTCTCTGATTGATAATACGGTAATTCTAGCAAAGGAACCTACTCCCAATGTTTGTAACAATCCACTCCCAAACCATAAGGGTAGAGGCGTCAACATGATTGAGATAGAAGAAGATTGGGACCTAGAGGGGTCGATCGGGTTAATCATAGAAGGTGATGACCAAAGAAGCCAACAGTCACTCTTAATCCTATCATAGTCCAGATTCAGCCATCCGGAGATGTTAAGGTAACGACGTCAGTCCCATTTGAGTTTGAAGCGGCACCACCTGCAAATGCACCTGTGCCATTCGAGGTTGAAGTTATGCCACCTGCAAACACACTTGTGCCTTTCGAGGTTGAAGTTATGCCACCTGCTAGGACACCTGTCCCATTCGAAGTGAAAGTAGTTGCACCAATCACAGTGGCGGTGTCAACCACGCCACCCTTTTATGCCAATGTTGTACCATGGTATTATGTAGCTGAGGAAAGAAGGAAAGGAAAAGTCAAGATAGAAGAAGCTACTGCTGCACAGGGAATGACAAGGACCGGCAGGGTCTATACACCTGAACACTGGGCATAATCGAGCAAACGGGCTTCCAACAGGCCACCATCATTGAGACAGGCCCAGACGATCTTTAGAGGAAGGTGCAGGACAAAGAATACTCAGTCATGGATCAGTGGAACAAAACCCAAGCCCATATATCCATTTTGTCATTGCTGCAGAATTTAGAGACGCACAGGAATGCTTTGATGAAAGTGCTGAAGGAACCATATGTGCCAAATAACATCACTAGTGGGGAAATGGCCAATATGGTAGGTCAAGTGATGGAGAGTCATAAGATCACTTTTCACGAGGACGAGCTGCCGCCTGAAGGATTAAGTCATAACAAAGCACTGCACATCACTGTGCAATGTGAGGACTACTTCATCACGAGGATTCTGATTGACGGGGGATCCATCCTCAACATCTGTCCATTGACAACGCTCATGAAATTCGGTAAAGGACTATATGAGATAAGAGAAGGGTCGATGAATGTGAAAGCTTTCGATGGTTCTCAGGGGTCCACCATCGGTGAGATCAGCCTTTGTCTGCAAATGGGACCTACGTGGTTCGAAGTTGAATTTCATGTAATAGACATATCAACGTCCTACAACCTGCTATTAGGACGACCGTGGATACATGCTGATAGGGTCGTGGCATCAACGCTGCATCAGGAAGTGAAATTCGAATGGAACCACCAAGAAGTGATCATCCATGGAGATAGGAGCAATCCTACATATAATCGCCAGACCATTCCGGTGGTTGAAGGTAGAAGAACGTTAGGTGGAGAAACCTACCATCATATCGAAAGGGTCAACGCAATAGACAAAGACAAGTGGTAGGATAGTAAAATAGCAAGCATGATGAATTGGAGAGGGTACGAGCCTGGCAAAGGGCTCGACAAGAATCTTCAAGGGATCTCCATGCCAATACAACTGAAGAGCCATGGCACCACTTTTGGGTTGGGATACAAATACACATGCCAAGAGTTCAAGAACTGGGCGCCACCATGGCGCGGTCCTTATTACCCATTGGAACAGTCGATACCGCATCTAGAGCAGACCTTTCAACATGCCGATATCATATGGGGGTCAGAGGAAGAAGAAGCACTGGAAGCTTTAAAGAATCTATTCCAGGAACATGATTTTATTGGTCAAAAAGAGTTTCACACGTGTAACAATTGTGATGACTCAGCAATCTATGTGGAACAATGAAAACGTGACAACTGGACGGGACTCTATGAAGAGGTACGAGGCAAAGAGACACAGAATAGCATACCCACGGGGCAATCAGCTATGGGAATCTCAACTTAATTGAGAAGATGAAGAGGTATGGTCAGAATGAATCTAGGCAGAATAAAAGGCAGATTCAGAGATCTTCAATTAATGAGCCAGACGTTACATAACCTTCATGCAACAGTTACGGTTAATCATTGTAACGTTACATTAATGACATTACTAGTCATTAATGCTCAATCACTGAAAAGGGTAGATGTTATATTAAGAAATTCCATATATCATGGAGTAAAATATAACTTGTAAGGACACATTCGAACTACTATTGCAATACACTTACTTTTTGTGCATCTTACTGCTTTCCATTTACAAGCTTATTTACAATTACTAGTTTATTCTTTGGTTATCAGAAACCCGTATTCTTCTTAAAATAGCTTTAGTCAAAGGATCTAATTCTTTGGTTAAGCAAATTTGTTCCGTTATTGGGAAACTGATAATCTTTGTTTACTTTCAAAAAATATTCTCTGAAATATGTCGAACGCCAACGACAATAACAAACAAAGGGATGGAACTTCATCACCTTCAAGAACCCCACCAGGTTCAAGGGAACATTCTACAGAAAGATCTACTACTCAAAACAACAATCACAATGGGAACGATCAAACAGGAGAACAATATCAGGTGAAGCAAATGATTGCAGAGTATGTGAACCAAGCCTTACGAGACTTTCTGAGGGGGTTACCGGCTGCATCACCTACCCCACCTCCTAACAACACCATAACTGTGGAAAACCCTCAATCCGGGTTAGCAAACTCAGGAAGTGGGGGGTACTCCTAACGAATCCCTCGAAGCAAGACCATGATATCCAATAACCCAGAATTACAATTTTTATTACTAACCTTGCAAAAACAGGTGAAGGAACAAAACGATCGAATCGAACAAATTCCTAGAGTACCACATGTTATCAAAGGCATTGATGTTGATAGATATTCTAAACAACCTTGGAAGCCAAGTGCAGCACCCCTTCCTATTCCTAAGAAATTCAAAATGCCTGATGTTCCCAAATATGATGGGACAACCGACCCACGTGATCATGTAACTGGTTTTACCACCAGAGTCAAAGGAAACAACCTGACTAAACAAGAAATTGAGTCAGTCTTAGTAAAGAAGTTTGGAGAAACACTCACCATAGGAGCATTAACCTGGTATTCTCTTTTACCTGAAAATTCTATTGACTCTTTTGTTGAGCTTGCAGATTCTTTTATAAAAGCGCATTCCGGTGCGCAAAAAGTCGAAAAAATAATGGGGGACATATTTAAAATAAAACAAGGAGACACGGAGTTGCTTCGTGAATTTGTATATAGGTTTCAACGAGAAAGAATGCTGCTGCCAAGGGTACCTGACAATTGGGCAGCCATGGTATTTGCAAGAAATTTAAATGATAAAATCTCTGAAGCCACGAGAAGACTCAAGGAAATCCTGAGAGAATTCCCATCTACGACATGGAAGGATGTCTATAACAGGTATAGTACCAAGCTATGTATAGAAGAGGACACCATTGCTCAATCAAGGGCTGAAGATCGAACCAGTTGCAGACGCTCCGAACTAGAAAGAAGAACAGGTAAGAACATGTACGACCCTTATATGGGACCTTCGAGACGAGAGACTCGTCCCAGGTACGAAAACACTCGTTCAAAATATAGACCATCAAGCAGAGATACGGTCTCCTCCTCATCAAGATCCAGAAAGGATCGAGATGAATGGAACATAGATAATACAAGAATTGGAGACCACAAAATCAATCTAAGTACTTCTGAACTAATTACAATACTGAGAAATATGGGCGATTCGATGGCCCAAAGAAATGAGGTCGAAACCAAGTAAAAGGAATCCAGACCTCTGGTGTGAATTCCATAACGACCATGGGCACAGAACATCGGATTGCAGATTATTGCAAGGTGAGGTAGAACAATTATTAAAACAGGGCTATTTAAAAGAATTGTTTAGTGAAAAAGGAAAACATGCATACATGAAGAACAGGTAGGAGCCCCCGAAACCACCATCTCCAAAACGAATTGTCAACGTGATACATGGAGGTGAGGATGTAAATGGAGTAATCTGCAAAAGAACCACAAAGTTCACAATTACACATGGGAAATAGATTCGTGAAGACTTGGAAGCAGACAATATATCATTCGACGATGCAGATATCAATGGATTAATACTTCCACACAATGACGCACTATTAATATCCTTACTTATACATGACACTAACGTAAAGAGTGTGTTGATTGATCCAGGTAGCTCAGTTAACATTATCCTATCGAGAGTTGTGGAAGAAATGCTAATGGAGGATCAAGTAATCCCAAAAGCAATAGCCTTATCTAGGTTTGACAACTCTACCGTTATAACAAAAGGGGAACTTGAGCTTAGCACTTATGCAAAGGGAGTAATAAAAAATACTATGTTACAATTCATTGATACTGACATGGCCTACAACGTAATTTTGGGAAGACCCTGGATACATGACATGGAGGCAGTACCATCTACCTTTCATCAGGTAACTAAATTCCCTTCTGAATGGGGAATTGAACAGATTTGAGGCGATCAGCAAACTTCAAGGAATATAAATTCCATAGTACACTATAACAAAAAAGAAGAAGCGGAAGAATTAGAATGTACGAAAGAAATTGTTGCTCAAACAGGTTCAAAAGAAATTATTGCCCAAACAGGTATGGAAGAAATTATTATTCAAACAGGAAGAGAAAAAAATTGTCACGAGAAGGTGAACCAAGTCATCACGGGAGATGTATCAAACCATACGGACGTGGATTCCAGACCTGATGTCATTCAAAAACCAGAAGAAGACATACACATCAAAACAACCACGGAAGAGCTCGAAGCTATTCCATTGTTCAAACAGAAGCCTGAACAAAAAGTTCACATAGGCACGAGGCTAAGCCCCAACAGAAGGGGTAAGTTAATTGATGTTTTAAAAACTAACGTAGATTGCTTTGCATGGTACCATTCAGACATGACAGGTATCTCACCAGAAGTGATGACTCATAAACTAAATGAAGATCATCCTTTTTGTTTTTCAAGCAAAAGAAAAGAAATCAAGGACCATTCAAGAACCAAGTGATTGACGAAGAGGTACAAAAACTCTTGAAAATTGGTTCAATACGTGGGGTAAAGTACCCTAATTGGTTAGCCAATACTGTAGTGGTGCCCAAAAAGAATGGTAAATGGAGAGTATGCGTAGATTATACATATTTAAATAAAGCATGTCGTAAAGATTCATTTCCATTGCCACACATAGATCAAATGATTGATGCCACTGCAGGTCATGAATTGTTAAGCTTTCTAGATGCCTACTCTGGTTAAAATCAGATAAAAATGGATCCTTCAGATGGGGAAAAACTTCATTTATTACAAGCACGGGGACTTATTGCTACAAAGCCATGCCTTTTGGCTTAAAAAATGCTGGAGCCACGTATCAAAGGCTAGTGACCAAGATGTTCCAGGAGCATATAGGAAAATTGATGGAGGTTTACATCGATGATATGCTGGTGAAATCAACACAAGCGGAAGACCATTTCCAGCATCTTTAAATTACCTTCAAAAGTTTACGCAGGTATAATATGAAACTGAATACAGAAAAATGAGCCTTTGGCGTAGAGTCAGGTAAGTTTTGGGTATCCTTGTGTCAAATAGAGGAATAGAAGTAAATCATACTCAAATTAAAGTTATCGAGGAAATACCCAATATACGTATGAGCAAAAAAGAAGTTCAAAGACTAACCGACAAAATTGCAGCTCTAGGAAGATTTATTTCCAGGTCTTCGGAGAAGTGTTTTAAATTCTTTGAAGTTCGAATGGACTGAGGAATGCCAACAGGCTCTCAAAGATCTGAAGTCCTATCTATCAAAACCCTCATTGCTATCAAAGCCAAAAGAGGGGGAAAGGTTGTATGTCTATCTTGCCGTTGCAAAAATTGTTGTAAGTGCAGTACTGGTAAGGGAAGACAAAGGTAAACAATCTCCAATTTATTATGTAAGAAAGTCCTTATTAGATGCTGAAGCTAGATACCCACATCTAGAAAAACTTTTCTTAGCTCTAATTATGGCATGTAGAAAGTTAAGACCATATTTTCAATGTCATCCAATCACTGTTGTCACTTCATACCCATTAAGAAATATTTTGCATAAACAAGAGTTATCGGGAAGATTAACTTAATGGGATATAGAATTAAGAGAGCATGAAATAATATATCAGCCTAGGACTACAATAAAGTCTCAAATTCTAGCTGATTTCGTCACTGATTTTAATAGTAGCATAATCCCTGAAGTGGAAAAGGAGTTACAACTTTTTAACGAGGCTAATCCAAGTATATGGACCCTATTTAGTGACAGCTCTTCCAATGTAAAAGGAGTCGGCTTAAGCTATTAAATGTTATCTTATAACTATCAATGAAGCAGAGTACGAAGTTGTCATTGCAGGACTTGAACTGGCACGATAACTCTCAATCGAGCAGATCGTGATCAAAAGCGATTCTCAACTGGTAGTAAACCAGATGCAGGGGTCTTATATTGCTAGAGAGACTCAGATGCAACAATATCTGAAAAAGACACGAGATCTAGTAAGACAATTCAAATCATGGAAGGTTATGCAAATACCTAGAGAGGAAAATGCACAAGCAGATATATTAGCTAACCTCGCAGCAGTTACAGAAGTGACAAATAAAGACAATGCAATTGTCGTCCACTTGTTTCATTCAGCAATTGACCAAGACAAAAATGAGGTAACATTTAACAATTTAACTTGGGATTGGAGAAATGAAATTTTAAATTTTTTGCAGAATGGTACCTACCTGAAGATAAAAAAGCAGCTCAAGCATTTCGCCAGAAAGCTGCACGGTACTGCCTCATTCGTAATTCTTTATACCGTAAAATGTTCGGAGGTCCCTTAGTAAAATGCATTGGACCCAATCAAAGGAGTTCATGATGAGGGAAGTCCACGAAGGACACTGTGGAAATTATGCAGGAGCAAGATACTTAGTCAAAACCCTAATCAGAGTATGGTACTATTCGCCCAAAATGGAAGAAGAGGTTGAGAATTTCGTAGCTAAATGTGGCAAATGCCAACGATTTGCTAACAACATACACCGGCCAATAGAATTACTGCACGCAGTGATATCGCCATGGCCGTTAATGAAATAGGGCATGCACATAGTGGGACCCCTTCCCCCAGCTAAAGGAAAGTTGGCAGATCAAACAAATCACTTCATCAAGCCGTGGCTAACGGACAAGCTGAGTCAATGAACAAAGTCATCATCAACAACCTAAAGAAATGGTTGGATAAAGCCAAGGGACACTAGCCTGATGAGCTACCGGCAATGTTATGGGCTTACAAAATGACTACAAAAATAGTCACGGGAGAGACTCTGTTGGCGCTTGTTTACGGTTCAGAAGCTTTGATACCGGTGGAGATTGGAGAACGAAGAAAAAGATTTACAACAGACACAGAGGAAGCAAACAACGATGAGTTAAGAACCATTCTGGACTTGCTCGAGCAAAGAAGAGAAGCTACACTAATACGAATGCATCTCAAAAATAACACATAGAGCGATATTACAACAGAAAATCTCATCTCAGATATTTCAAAATTTGGGACTTCATTCTTAAAAAAGTCTTTCAATCAACGAAGGAAGTTGGTGCAGGAAAGCTAAATCCAAATTGGGAAGGGCCTTACAAAGTCCGTGGCATTACTGGGAAAGATGCTTATGAGTTGGAGGCTATGGACGGCAGGATCTTACCAACCAGTTGGAATGTCGTTCATTTAAAGAAGTATTACTTCTAAGTAAAAGGAATACCCCCGGTCAAGTATCATTATGTTCGATTTTACATTTGTACAGTTAAAATTTTACTAACCGTTTTAGATGATAGGCAAAAAGCTAACCCATCACCAGATGATGATATTAGACCTGCAAAGACACAAGGAAGTAACTGAATTCCCAAGTCTAGGGTTACAACTTTCTGATGGACATTTAAAGGGTTAAGCAGTCATCATATAAAAATTATATACCTCCGAGTCCCGTATGTTTTTCCTTTTCAGGAAAAGGACCACCATGAAGGAATAGTCAAGTGTTCGAGATTTCATTCTTCAAAGCTCAAACACTTGGGGAACTATACAGTATGGAAGGCAAAGACGAAGCAAGGAAAACTATCAAAAAGTCAAAGCTCGATCTTGAAGATCCATCTTCCCAACAAATCAAGTGATATGAGCAAAATCAAAAGATCCAAAGACTCAAAACACAAAGCCTAATTCAAAAAACCTTCGAGAACATGTTTGTAAATGTAATTGAATATTCAAAAACATATTCGTAAATATAAACGAAGGCTCAGGTAAAAGGCAGAATATTAGTTACGAGTAGAAATGCACATCTTTGTACTTATTCAGAAAATTGTTGTAACAGAAAACAATTACGGATGAAAGATCATTATCCTTGTACATATTCAAAATTGTTATAAACGAAAACAGTTACGGATGAAAAAGCATTACCCTCGTATTCATTTGTAAATTGTTATCAATAAAAACAGTTATAGGTAAAAATTCATACCCTTATATTCAAAACTGTTGTAAACAAAAACAGCTATCCCCTTGTACTAATTCGAAAAAACTGTTACTAAAGAAAAATAGTTACTAGTGCAAGGTTATACAAATCTGTTAAAAGAAAATAATTGAAAAAGGAGTTATAGACGATACGCAAACACATGTGAAATGTTACGAAAGTTCAATACAAAAACTTTCTCTAAAACATTGTTAAAGGAAAACATGTGAAAAATTCCTATCTCACTTTGGTATATTTACACCATTTTGAAGTTGAGACGTCTTCTGTCACGACCCCAAATCCTAACAGGTCGTGATGGCGCCTATCGTGGAACTAGGCTAGCC